>JAQFZG010003667.1:0-13164 GCA_034695465.1 Entomobrya nicoleti | reverse complement strand
TAGAACAAGTAGACTTGTTGCGGGATCAGGTGGATCACTTGAGTGGAATTCACGAGTGCCTGAGACGTATGAATAAAATTGAAGAACAAAAACTTGCATTGAAGAGGATGAAGTATAATAACTATAATATAGATGTGTCTGAATCAATAAGAAGTAATATTAACAAATGTAAGCTATTCTTATTGAGGTATTGTAATTCTTAAAAGTGATGCTAAGCAAAAAAGATTGCCGTGATTAAATTTGTTACTCCTAGCTTAATATTTGTATTCATTGTTTGACGCAGCCTACATTTTTTACTTGTCTTGACTACTAACTTTAATAACACTCATATTTGCGAAGGGATGATCACGATGCGTCAACCTTTGAATTCTAAAGTACGATTTATAATGGCTTCTTCGTCACTGTCAAGGCCTACCGTGTCACGGCGTGAAATATTGAAAAAAATCTTTAATAATTATGCATTCTAATGAATGACTTTTTGAGTGAAGCTTCTTGTTAGTTGACAATACGAGAAGTAAATTACAAAGCGCTCTACTACAGTTCATTAAATCTTTATCATAACTGCTCAATCAACGTAAGTAATATGCATTATCATGCATTTCACACCAACAGCGAATTAAAAATTATGTTATGGCGTATTTATACATTGTTCTGCGATGTTTATGATGTAATCTTTTAAAAACGGATTACGGCGTGACACCACAGGCCTTGACAGTAATGAAAATCAAACCACCGCAGTGTCTTCTCCCGTCTTTAATGTCTAATTAAGTAACTCATATGCAAAACTCTACTTTGTAATAACTTTGCTATTGGTTTGAGAAGAGTTTTTTGTCTAATTCACTTTTTAAAAATGAAGTGCTATACAACGTAAACAACCAATGTTTTGACTTCTAGATTCAAGATCAGGTTTTTATGTTGTGCGCTGATGCTCAAATGGCCCCAAAATGAAGTTCATGATGCCCCAAAAACCGAATCCGGTAACTCGGCGAGTTACTCCACGGTAACCCTAACCCAATTTCGTTGGGTAAAGAGAAAACCAATTGAATTAGGGTTTAATTTTTAGGTTACCGAATGGGTCAGGTAACCCGCAGAAATAAACCTTTGAATTGCATGGCATCCCAGAAGGGTTGTCATACCCAATACTTGATTCTATCGATTGGTGCAATACAAGTTTTTAGTCGCATCAAGCCGTTAATTAGTCGTTACTCCGGTAAAGGTCAACCGATTTGCCCCAAAATCACTAGGTTTCCTTTGTTGTACTATATGTATCTTTATACTAAGTTTCATGAAAATCGGTTGACCCGTACGGATACTAGACAGACATGAAATGCAATCGCAATAAGTAGTACTAACGTACATATATGTATTTTAGGTTTTCAATGTAATGTATGTAATATAGTATAATTTTTGTATGTTTTTTTTTACTTTTTTTACAGGACCAAATGAGAAAACAAAACCATGAATTTTGTACAAATTTCAAAAAAAAAATTGACAAAATGAAAAGACGTTTTGAAGGTGAGGATGTGAGTGAGGATGAGATGTCTTTAGAGCAAATGTTTGAACTCAGAGAAGGAAAAGTTCAGACTCCCACTAAGAGTAGTCCCTATGCTGAAGAAATACCAGTGGAGCCTGAAGTTCAAGATCGTCAAGAAGAAAGTGTGATCGTGAAGGGAGCAAAGATACCAAATCTGACAAACGATGAAGACACGCCTGTTCTCAAACCGGAAGCATCAAGCTCAGCCAATGTGAGCAGATCTGAATCTTTCGCTGAGCGAATGGAGAGTATAGATGAAGATGTGTCTAACAGCAGTAATCATTCCATTGCCCCTCAACACGCACCTGTTCTTTCCAAAGAAGCAACCCCGTCACGGGCTAACGGAGTTAACGCTCCTATGGATTGCAAAACAGTATCCTCCGAGTCGTCTGCCATTGACCAAGATGACGACCAATTAGGAGAACGACCCATGATTGAAGGGGAAGAAGAAGGTATGGGAAAGAGGAGTGACAGATCAGATTCCTTGTCAATGAAGCCTTGTGGATCAGGCTCAACATCAGAAAAAATAAAAACTTTGGATGATATTGCATCCAAGGACACTGAAATGGCTGGTTTGTCCGAGGACGATGATGACCATGACTGCCTTCCGGACTCGGATTCTAATGACTCGTTGATGAGCGAGATCTCGGAATTTGCTGCACAGTTGCCTGAGAACTCTGATGGTGTAAAATTAAAGGAGGAATGCATACGTTTTCTTACCACTAAAGTGTCTGCAAACAGCGTAAGATTTCCCTTAATTACAATTAAATTTCAAAATTTTGATTTTAATTTGCCAATGTATATTCATTATATTTTTGCTTCTGTTTTTCAGATGTGGCGCATTCGCAAGGAACTCAAACGCTTGAAGAAGGACAAGAATTATTTCAAGTTCGGGAAACTTTCTCCATTTGCTGCAAGCCTCGTGCATGACTTATTCTGTCAGTCATTGCGTTAACTATCAACTTCATATCTAATCCATTGATGATCATACAAGTAATTTTACTGTAGCCAATTTTTTTTAGTATACGTAGTATATTTTATTTCTGTTATATTTTATAAGTGCGAAAATCGTGATTTTGGTGAGTATGTTGCATGGTTTTATATCGGTATGCAATTTTTATGTGGCGCTGGCATGTTTTGATGTTGACAATACATTAGTGATGTTAGTTGTAGGACGTTAAATACTATGTAATTAGATAAAAATGTAGTAGGTTTATCAATCACATTGGGGAACCTATTAAATTAATTGAATTGAAGTTCACTACTAGGTTAGTACAGCAATTTACAAAGATGTATGCAAAAATGAAATGTTTAATTGTGTAATTTGAAGGTGAAACAATGACACGAATGCAATAAACGTGCCTTTTAATTGACTTGTGTGTGCTCAAATTATATTTTTATAAATTCATTCAGCTGCGAGATCCTTCAATCATAAACATCTCCATAGAAGGAGAAGGGATACCAGAACACAGTGACAATTCATGCAAAATTGTTCATCATCCATATTTTTGTAAAAAGTTAATAAAATAAATATGAATCTCATTAAACTGCACGAATCTTGCAAATTGCAAAACCATTTTATAATAGCTTCTCAAAATGGGCAATTATTTATCCGCCTGGGACGCAATTCTTGACCGCTGGATCGCCAAATGGGATAACTTTGTTGTAGTCTCCTCAGAGAACCCAGCACTAACCTGGAACTATCAAATGAACAAACATGACGGTGCCGGCCTCAGCTGGGATATTAACCGTGTTTCTGCGTTAAACGAATTGGAATTCTGCTCCATGCTTGGTCACGACGCTGACGTTCGAGTCTTCCTTTACCCCAACATTGAAGAACGCTACTCCGTCATTCTGGAGACCTTCCTCCGTTCTGAATTTGACTGGGACGCTTATAACTTATGACTATGACGAAGCAGACTTTAATCTTTGGAATGACCAAGACATTTTTGACATGTGGGAAATCTGGCGAATGTGTCATGACCAGGCAGGCAGCTTCGCTGCGAGTAGAGCTTGTAATAACTTTGGAATGGCTGGTTGCGATGAACATGTTGAGGATTTGCTACAAATTTTCAGACCAACTGGGCAAAGGGAACTGTCCAAAACAAGCAACTTTAAATATGAGGCCATTGGATTCCGGGAGTTTGCTTTGAGGTTGTATGCAGTTATGTATTTGGATGATGAGGACATTACAATGAGGAGGCAAGGGGTGCCTTACAGATGCAAGGCGCTTTACCACATGTTTTAAATAATCATGATTATAAATCTATATTGAATAAAATGCTATTTTAATTGTATCATCTTTAAATAATGTGTTCATGTTCATCATTTTTACTACGTTCATAAATTGTTGGCCTTGAAAAATGAACTGTTTTGGTTTTGGTAATTTGGCATGCTTCATTCTTCGGTTTGGGAAGGCAAAGGCATGGCTTGTTCAGCGGCCGCGTCGATCAGCTTAGGGTATAAACGTTTAAAATGCAGTTAAGAAAAAGGTTAGCTAGAAATACTTAGGAGACCAGTATCAGTTCCGCAAAGGCAATTATTGGACATGTCATATTTAATTCCAATTTAAAAGTAAATTTAGTACTGATAGTTTTATTGAAGCTAACTATATAAAACTTGTTTTTTTATAAATGGATATGGAAACGAATTATTACGTAGCTGAAAGCGGAGTATTGACTTTAACGTGTTTGTCTGTCTGTCTGTCCGTCCGTCACCACGATAACTCAAGAACGCGTTGACCGATTTCGCTCAAATTTGGCATGTAGGTCAGTATGGTCAAGGGCAAGAACCCTATTGATTTTCAGCCCCCTAGGTCAAACCCCAAGGTCAAAGGTCAAAGTCAAAACTTAAGTTTTCAACTTGTGCATAGTGTACATTTGAATAGCGCAATCGAAACCTCTGGTCGAGTAGATCACGAAATCATGTATCACTTGAAGTCACAGTGACCTTGATAGGTCAGAAATCGAGGTCAAAGGTCGCAATGTCAAGCACATGTCATGTGACATATCATTCGACAATATTTTTCATTGGCAACAACAATGACCATCCCTAGCGTCGTTATAAGTCACATCGTTTCAGCTAAGTCGTTATGATCGCTCTTACAGCGGGTTTATTTCTTTCCATCATTTTTGGTTTTATTTAAAGTCGATACATATATCTTACACACATATACATACACTATACTTGTTATACTTGTAAAATAAATATAATATAAATGTACTAAAAATGTTATAATCACATAATTTTTCAAAAATGTCTGCTCTCTTGATATAAAAGTTCTACCAATAATAAGAACACTGAAACACCAAGAAGAATTCCGCCAAGGATCCAAACTGTTTTCAAAACCTTGATGGACACAGGCTCAAAAATATTTGCTTCTTGGTTACTTCCAGGATTATACAAATTATGATAGTAGTAATTTCGCCAATTCTCTACGGGAACTGATGTTTTTATAAATTACTCATTCAATGCTCCAGTATTTTTAATCAACATTTTCGCCCAATGCAAACTGAAAAGACCACTGAAACTATCATGGTATATATCCCATCTGTTGTACAAACCACTTTCAAAAATTTGACCAATGCCTCTTTTAAATATTGGGTAAAAAAAGTTCTTGTCAACATTCCACGGCATTGTGGTCATATAGCCAAAGACAGGCACTTCTGGTGAGGTCCATTTATTTGGAAAATATAACTTGAGAAGTTGCTTATGCATAAAACCATGCTTAAGGTAATCGAAAGACGAAATGCTTGCAGAGACCTTGTCGCCAAAATTTATCGTTGTTCTATCTTTGTCAATCAAGTGCTCATTTTCTTGAAGATACATGTTTCTTGTTAAATCTACTAGCCCATCCTGAAGCATGAAATTTAAAGAGTTTTTTTTAATCTCTTGTAGTAATCCGGATAAGTAGCGTTTGGAGCTGTCATCACTTCTTGTAAATAAAATGCAAATATTGGTAAAATAGTATTATTGGCATAACATCCAGTGTACGTATATATACTCAGATCACTCAATGCAAGATTTTGTAACGTGGTGGGATAATTCGGTTCTGGCGACTTTGTTAAAAAGCTAAACATGTTTCCTTTATAAAGTTGGCCGAGTAAAAATGCAGAAAAACACCAGGATAACCATAACCATTTTAGGAATGACTTTGTAGCATATCCTAAAGCAGGTAGTTGGGTCAGAAAAGTAGAAACACTTTGGTCCAAAAGCGAGCCAAAAAAGTATAATAAAACCCTAAAGAACTTTTCAAATTTTGCAAACAAATTTGGATGAACGCTACTATAAAATAATGTAACAAGAAATGCAGTCGATAAACCTAACAGTGATAAAAGTATACTAATCCAAGTAAACGTATCAAAAGATCCTATTAAAACTGTGTCGTAAGTTTGTAATCTCTCTTGTGCTACCAAATATCCCCATTGATCGTAAACAAAACCCAGCTCCACGACTTGCCTTCGATCTTGTTTAATTTCTCCATTTATATAGTTCATCGACATGGTTTTCCTTCGTTTGACTTTCGAATAGTAAAGGCCATTTGGTGTGCGATAAGAAAAATTAAAACTCTTGCCAAGTTCATGAAATATGCATTCTTCGACTGTTGGAGATTTACTAGTATAAATTCTGTACTCTGTACTGTAGTCACAGAAGGTCAACAAACCACGCTCTCCTTCTACTAATTCGCTTAAAATTGAATTTTGGTTCATGTTTAGATTTTGAAAATAGTTAAATGTTTCGTGAGATAGGCTGCGCACGTGTCCATCTGAATAATTCCTGTTTAAAGCTACGTTCATCCGAAACACTTCAGAAATGCTTAAAATTGCATAACAGAATCCGGTATAATGCGATGACTTAATAGCCCAAGAAAGTAATTCCATTATGTCTATAAACACTGTATCAGCAAACAAAATCACGTAGTCGGTGTTGACCGACCAACTTTCTTGGCGTAACATGGCTGCAAAAGAGCGTAGGTCCAAGCTCCAATGATGTCCTTCGATAAAAAATGTGTATAACACTTAGCCTTTTGAATAACGTCGGATTTCAAAATGTTCCAAGATTTTTCTACTGAACGAACGTCTTTGTAAATGGAATATGAGACAGTTTTTTGATGAAAGTAGTTGAAGATATGGTACAAAGTATTGTATTCTTGGAAAGTAGTCTGAGGATCAAGATATATCTGCAAATGACACTGATCTAATTGTTGAACTAGACTGCTAACGCTTTCAGTATAAATTGCGTTGTTGTTGCTAAACTCATATGAAAACGTTGGAATAGAACATACCGAATGAAGACAGAGTGTGTGTAAGGTAAAGAAAAATGTTATGTTATACTTAAGTTTCATCATCGTAAAAAACTTCGTATTGGCTTTGCATAGAGACGTAAAAATATTACTCTTAAAGTTACAATTATTGTATGCATAGATACAAAGTGGCATATGAAAAAGCGACTCGTGGAGTAAAATAATCTAGTGTTACTACGGCTCATGAATCCAATGAACGCATTCCAAAAATATTTTTACGGTATGGCATATTCGTTTTAAAATGTAATTACGATATACAATAAGCGATCATTTCATATATAATGGACACACGAAGATACACCTGTCACCAATACTCTTAGAAGACAGTGTTACAACGGAACAATTAAACTGATCATAAGTGTAAATACGAAGTACAGTGGAGGATCAGTAGCGGAATTCCGCTACTGATCCTCCACTGAAGTAGACAATTGTAAGCAGTTTAAATAAGTACTTGAAATATCTACACAAGAAAGGAATCTTTTGAAAATATATAACTAACTTCCTAATTATGATATTTAGATGTTATGTTTCCACGGGTTGGGTAAGAGTTAAATCGCCATTAAAAGAAAAGTCAATCAAAATGAATGTGTAATCGGATCATTTATACTTGAAACTCATATTTTTAATGGCATTTTTATATTGAGAAGGTTTTCATTAAAATGAAACTAAACTTGTAAAGTAGAGAACGAAAATCTCTTATTTAATTATCTATCATTTCAAAAAAAAATTTAAAGCACTCGTTTTGTAAACAGGTAAGCTTTTAAATTCCTTTTAAATTGTAATATTTGCGTGTGGCCACACACCCGAACAAATGTATATTTACTTACGGCACTCCAATTTACTCGTATCACCATTGTTGAAAATTTTGCAAAACTTTTAGCCATAGTTATTTTGCAAACATTTGTCATTGGTTTTTTTTAACTTGGTATTGCCAGTAAAAATATGTTGCAATCATTATCAAAGAGTAAATTCGAATTTATGCTATTTATAAAAACGTACATTTCTATGTAGAGCATACGGATTAAATTGATGATGACATGGCACGTGTACAAATATAAACTTCAACCTGCAATTCAAATAATTGGAACTTGGTTGCAGATACCAAATATATCGCTTGTGTTCTCTGCCATATAAAAAAGAAAGAAAGTGGTTTGAGTATTTTTTACAAAAATGGTCAACCACTCCAACAGATATTTTATTGCTTTATTGATGACAATATTTATATCTATACCAAAAATCTTTTAATATATCGTTACAATGTAATGAAACGGATTGTAAACGCTTCACATTTGTGTCTTTCAAGTGAATTTCATAAACCGAATCATTCACGGCACAAATTTTCAATCGTTCATAGTATCAACTATTTCACTAAAACTATGCGAGAAAGACAGCGACATCATCATTAAAAATATGCAATATATGTGACTTGAAGCATTGGTTCTAACCATTCTCGCCATCTGCGGAAATCAAACTTATCTTATCATTCTTGGGAAAGGTAATAAACATTCTCTGGTCAAGACCCAAGCAAATCCAAGCAAACTACCGATCATTTGCGGGAAAATTTTAACTTATAACTTTTATAAAATGTTTTCTCAAAAATGAAAAGAATTTAGTGCAATTTTGTATTTCTTAATGTTAATCCAACGACGACTTGAATCCCTGAAATTATGCACATGAAAAATGCAAGCTGTTTCATATATCAAATGATGAATCATTGCTAAAACTATCAGATTTTAAATGACACAAATGTATAATATTTACCAAGATTTATAGATTTTCATGAGTTTCTTTATGTTTAAACGATAAAGATAATATTACATGCTGCGATGAGTTATTTAGTTATTGTTATGCTTGTTCAAATTATGGTTAAGCGCTAAGAATTCTTTTTATTCTTTATCTTGATTGTATCTAAGTTATTATGTTCTTTAAATTAATAGAGTATAGAATGTTGGGAAAGATGGTTTTGTCATATATTTTGAGATTTTTTATTTCTAAAACTATTTTACAGACAATTGTATTGATTTATAAATGTTAGGATTGCGTAGTGTGGCACACCGAAAAACGTTTTGAAAAGGTAACGTGAACCACCTTTTTCTATTTGTGGCCAGTACCCCAGGAACATTCCATACATACATAATTTTCAAATATTATTTAACACAATGAAAAACACTGCAGAAAAATTGTATAAACAATAATCTCTTTACAAATAATTGAATCACCTCCAAGAATAATTCAGTGTTATCAAAAGTAAATTTGAATCTGAGACATACCTAAATATAGGAACAAGAATAGATAAACGACATAAAGTACTGATTCACTGAAACTGCAAACCTGCAACCAACCGAAACTCAGCAATCCCAGAGCATTTTTGATTAACTATTTATAAATTTATACATTCTAAAACGTTTAGCATTACAATCACATTCTCGTCCCGTTTAAATTCTACCCAAATACATAAGAGTTCCAACACTAATATTAACACTGAAACACCAAGAAGGATTCCAGCAAGGATCCAAACAATTTTCAACAACATGATCGACACAGGCTCAAATATGTTTGCATTTTGGTTACTTCCACCATTATACAAAAAGTGGTAATAGTAATTACGCCAATTATCTTCAGAAACTGATGTTACTATATCAGATTCATTTAACGCTTTAGTATCCTTGATCAAATTTTTCACCTGGTAAAAGTTATCGAGGCCATTGAAACTATCATGGTATTTATCCCATCTGTTGTACAGTCCGCTTTCAAAAATTTGACCTAGACCTCTTTTAAAAATTGGATAAAAATAATTCTTGTTTACGGTCCAAGGCATTGTGGACATAAAGCCAATGACAGGTACTAGTGGGGACATCCACTTATTAGGAAAATACAAGTGAAGAAGTTGCTTGTGCATAAACATATTTTTGAGATAATCAAAAGATGCAAAGTTAGGGGGAATCGTATCACCAAATTCTATATCAGTTTTATTTTTGTCAATTAAATACTTGTTTTCTTGAATGTACATATTTCTTGTAAAATCTCTCATTCCAAACATCCAATGATGTAAGTGTTTTAATGAGTCTTTGAATCTATTATAGTAATCCGGATAAGTAGCATTCGGAGCTGTCATTATTTCCAGCAAATAATATTCATATGTTGCTATTGGTTTACCACCGAGAATTAACCCAGAATATGAATAAATAAACAAGTCACTTCGAGCAAGATTTTCTAATGTTAAGGGATAGTTCGGTTCTGGTGACTTTGTTAAAAAGCTAAACATCTTTCCTTTATAAAGTTGACTAAGCAGAAATACAGAAAAGCACCAAGATAACCACAATAACTTTGTTAAAGATTTTGTAGCATGTCCTAAAACAGGTAGCTGAGTTACTAAAGTAGAAACGCTTTGGTCTAATAGCGTCCCCGAAAAGTACAATAAAATCCTAAAGAATTTTTCTACTTGTCTAAAAGCATGTAGATTAATACTACTATACGATAATATAATAAGAAACTCAATCGACAAAGTTAATAGAGATATCAGTATGCTAATCCAAGTTGAAGTGTCAAAAGGTCCGATCAAAGCTGTGTCGTAAATTTGTAATCTCTCACTTGAAACGAAGTATGCCCATTGATCGTAAACAAAGCCCAACTCTATGATTTGCCTTCGATCTGTTTTAATTTCTCCATTTAAATAGTTCATTGACATGGAATACCTCCGTTTGACTTTTGCATAGTGAAATCCATTTGGATCTGTAGTGCGATATGAAAAATTGATACTCTTCCCAAGTTCATTAAAGATACACTCTTCGACGGTTGGAGGTTTATGGTAATACGTTCTGTATTCTGTGTCGTAGTCACATGTGGTTAAAGAGCCAAGCTCAAAGTCTAATAATTCAGTTAATATAGGGTTTTGATTCATATTTAAATTTTGAAAATATTTAAAAGTTTCTTCGGCTAAATTACCTACTTGAGAAACTAAGTGATTTGTTTTCAAAGCTACATTTATCTGAAACAATTCAGACATGCTTACTATTGCGTAACAAAACCCGATATAATGGGACCTCTCAACTGGTCCAGAAATTAAACTAATCTTGAAATTGGCAAATTCTTTTTCAGCAAAGAAAACCACGTAGTCTGGACAATAAAGCCAACTTTCTTGCGCTAGCAATGGCAAAATAGAGTAAAAATTTGAGCCCCAAAACGGCCCTTCAATGTAAATATGTGTGTGACATTTAGTCTGTTGAAGAACATTATGCTTCACACTGTTCCAGGATTTATCCGCAGAATATACAAGATTATGAACAGAATATGAAACAGTTTTTTCATGAAAGTAGCTGAAGATATGATGCAAGGTATTATATTCTTTTAAATCGCTCTGAGGGTCTAGATATATCTGTAAATAGCACTGATCCAACTGCTTAAAAAGACTGCGAACACTTTTCGATAAGGACATTGTGTTACTTATGCTGTAGTTGGAAGGTAAAGTTGGAATAGAGAACACTGAATGCAAACAAAGTGTTTCGAGACAAAACAAAAACAGTGGTTTATTCTTAAGCTTGAGCATCATAAAAACAGTATTTTCGTTTTGGTTTTTTGGTAGAATTTATAAAAAAAATCTTCGTGTCGTTCTAGTAGATCAAAATTATGATTGTGGACTTTTTATACAAATAGAAATTGTTTTATGAAAAAGTTGGTAGTGTATAGGTCGATAAATTCAATGACCAACCTGTATGACTACGTATTTCATACTTATTATTAGAATGTAATTGCCAGATAGTAAATAATGGATTTGTTTGAATGGACTCTTATGCCAGTTACTCTTATGCTATGGAAGAAAGAACAAACAAACATATAATGGCCATCTTGAACTTATTGACAATATAGGCATTGTGAGTGGTTTAAAAAAGCACGTTTCAAAACACTTGCCTCAAATAGTAAGGGAAAAACCTTTTTGAATAACTATAAGTGATTTTTACTTTCGTATTTTACCAGTTAGGTAAATGTAAATAGAGATTGGAAGTAAATATAATAGTGTGTGGGTAATTTGATAATACATAACTCAAGAATTTGTAAAATTGATACCTTTAACATTGAGAAGGTTAATATTATTACGAAACTTATAGCAATAAATACACTAAATAAAATAAACGAAGACAATCCATTCTTTAAGATACCGATAATTTAAAAAGTACTTTACGTTAATGCCATGGCTGGCTGATTTTCTCAATTCCCTAAAAGTTATAACAATGTTGTGTGGCGACGTTATAAACTTCTTATATTCGAACCTTGAATATCCAATTTACTCGTAATACCAACGTTGCCTGTGTTATCACTCACCTTTTTTACATTCTTATTTATTTCAAAAACATTGTTCATTTGCTTTTATAACTTTACACATCTAGTTTTAGTTTAGCATTATTATCAATAGCGAATTTTAATTTATGGTTTATACTAAAATAGGAGTACTGTGACATAAATTTTAAATTAATGATGAACAGATTGTTGCATAATTATTAACTACAACTAATTGGGTTGCCAATAACAGTTTATTGCTTGCGTATATTGCGTACAATAAAAAAACGAAAGGAAATCGGATAAATGGCATGCATATTTTTTTGCTAAATCACTTTTGGTAGCATTTTAGTCACATTAGTATTTATAACAAGCCAACATCTGATTTCAAAATCTGCAATTAGATATTTATATAGAGTAAAATCCAGTTTTATCTCATGTATTTGTAGATTTTGCTTGTTTTTCCCTACTTTTTCTCCACTTGGGAAAACATTTTAGTATTTACTATGCAATAGTCTCTTAGTTATTATTACTATTACTATTATAGTTACTATTACTACATATGTATGTACATATGTATGAATACTTAAAACAATATAACCGTATCCTCTTTCCATTTTTTATCCTGAGCATGCAAAAGTTCCAACACTAATATTATCACTGAAACACCAAGAAGGATTCCAGCAAGTATCCAAACAATTTTTAAAAGTAAGATCGACACAGGCTCAAACGTTTTTGACTCATGTTTACTTTCTCGATTATACAAATTATGATAATAGTAATTACGCCAATTTTTTTCTGGAACCGATGTTTTTATATCAGACTCATTTAACGCTTCAGTATCTTTAATTAAATTTCTTACCCGGCCAAAACTATCTAGACCATTGAAGCTATCATGGTATCCATCCCATCTGTTGTACAAACCACTTTCAAAAATTTGACCAAGCCCTCTTTTAAATATTGGATAAAAGAAGTTTTTGTCAACAGTCCAAGGCATTGTCGACATAAACCCAAAAACAGGTACTACTGGTGACGTCCACTTATTTGGAAAATA
>JAQFZG010003666.1:0-13166 GCA_034695465.1 Entomobrya nicoleti | reverse complement strand
ATAATAGAATTGGAATTTCCCACGCTACTTGAGGAGTCAGAAGGCGGCGAGTTAATTGCCTGTTGACCTCCAACAGATCTTCCTCCACTTTCACTCCCACCACCGCCACCCTGTTGTAAGCTTGCACTCATTCTCATTAGCTCCAACTGAAGCTGACGATACTCCTCGAGAAATGCTGCGAGTTGAGCGGCATGATAATCGTAGCTAACATTGGATGCAGAGCCCACAGGTCCAGAGTTGGCTGTTCTCACATAAGCATTTCCAGCTTGCTCTGATGGGCTTAAAAGACCACCACCGTGGTGTCCTTCGTCGTGACTCCCACTGTGATGCCGAAGAGCTCCAACTGATGGCGCACCATGATCCGCAAAATAATGGTCGTGAACTGGCGATGTTGGCATGCTGAGACGCTGCCGGGTTGGATAATTGTACGACGCGTTTATTGATAAGGGGGGCATGAAAGGATTTTGGTGTTGCTTCTGGTGATAGTTCATTGTTACCGGGGAGCCCTTAAAACTTCCTCGATATTGTGGAGGATGTGGTTGTTGCTGCTGCTGCTGTTGCTGATGATGAAGAGGATGATGACCCTGAGCAATGGTGTATGGCTGATGAGAAGAAGGCTGGTACGTGGACACATAAGAACTTTCCGTACTGCTGCTACTCAAAATGGAGATTCCGCTGGAGGTTATCTTCTCGGTGGAATTCCCATATGAGCGGGATAACAGCGGGGATTGACTGTCTGAGTTATTTCTCCGATGGAAATAGCCTCGAACTCTGTAGCAAGGACAAAAACCACAAACAGAATTTCATGATAAATATAAATGTATAAAAAGTAAAACTTGTGCTCAATCAATACATGCCACTCTCTAAACTAGAATATTATTCAATGCCCACTGCTACTCTATTCAAAATGTTGTGAAAATGGTCAGCTTTGCAGTTTTTTTTGGTTCAATCTTTCAAGCAGAATATACATTTTTTAAACAAGAGAAACTCCTCTCAGCTTCTTTTGGTTTCCCCCGGCCATGTTTTCACGAAAATACTTCATATTAATTATATGGCTCATTAGACAAGCTGGCATGTAAATATTACAAAGCTAAACATCTAGTGTAACCAGTAAAATGTAATATCAAGATAATCAATAACTTCCGCCGAGTGAACAAACCCAGCATATTATTATCGTGTAAGCAATTTTGAAATTTGAATGCAAGATCGTTGCTTTGCGAATGCTACTGCTATTTTTGTAAGAACGCTATACAGAGTGAAAGTAGGTGTTTCTCTTAACGAACTAACCTACTCTCATGACTTGAACATAAAAAAAATCTTTCTTCTTTGCAAAAACTTTTCTACCCGTAAAGTCGTAAAGTAACGTATGTATGTTTTCACCAGACAAGTTATGTATGCGTAGATTACTGCGTATATATTATAACAGCATAAAATATTATTTATGTCAATATTATTATATATGAGTAAAAAAAGAAAGGCTAACGGCAACACGTGAGTAGTGATGATGAAGGTGCACAGAGAGCTTTTAAACGTTTATTTGCATTTTCATGAAAACTTGACTTGACATGCATGCGATTACGGCGAAAAAAAATGTAGTTAATATATGGCATGTTATAAATAAACTAATTTACAAACTATATTGTAAATACTACAAAAACTTTGCCCTAAAGTTAATGAAAGGGTAAAAAAATAAAAATGGGAGAATTCTTGTTTCTCGCCCTCTAAATTCGATTTTTTTCCTTGATAAAGGTACTTAAAGTTGTAAATGTACACAGTAAACCGGATGATGGCAGTTAATTGATCTCGTTTTTTTACTAAAAAATACTACATATATTTCTGGAGTAAAACATGTAGTTACAGCGTAGTAAACATAGGGGAATGCGGTTTATTGTAATACGAGTGTAATTTGTATTTAGTACGTTAAAAATAGCATTTTTATGTTTTGTGGTTCATCGGTACACTACATTTTTTTATACATACATAAAAATGCATTGTCGCAATGTCATCTAATATAATAGTTAGCATCATTATTGTGTTTTCATTGTCCTTCATAAAAAAAATCTCGAGTAAAAACAAAATAGCCTCACATTATTTCCAGGGGAAATGCAACAATAACCTTTACAGTTAAACCTGAAAATAGTTTCAGTGAGATGATATTACACTACACGCACATTTTTTGGCCTTACTAAACTTGCAAATAAAAAAACATACCACCACTACCACCACACACACCACCCCTGCATCCCATCCTTTACTATCTCCTTTTCGACTACTTCACTTGTCCATTATGAATTTCTGGTGGAGTGAAAAGGGAAAAGCGAACGAAAAACAAAGTTTTATTTGACACGTAATGCAAAACGTTTAGTTGCTCCCGGAGGAGTGCTCCCTTCCTCTTCTTCTTCCTACTCTTATTAAATGGTTATGTAAGGTTTCGTGTATATATATTCTCTGTTGCAAGTTGGAAAGCATAGTATTAAAGTAGATATTATGCTTATTTTACACTAACAGTTACACAACAGAACAAGGGATGTATGTGTTACACACACAACTAAAAACCACAAATAACAGGGGAGTTTTGTGGCTTGATGGTATGGCCGCGGTGGTAGTAAAAAGTGAAAGTAAAATAAAACATCATTGTCGTTCTCTACACCTGTCGGAAGGAAGGACTAAAGCATCTATTTAAAATGTACAACATGTAACATTATCATGTTTACAGAGATGCAAACAAAACGCAACATCATTTTAAAAGGAGATGAATATAGCGAGTCTGTTGGGTTTAGTTTGAAAAACTGAAAAATCTAATTCCCCAAAAAAAATAATCAGGATTTTTCTTCTTATTATTTTTTTGCAATGAAAAATGTTATACAAAATCTCAAGGAAAAGAAAAAAAACAATAAAAAGTAACCTTCACCGACTAAAAAAAGCGCACACTACTTTTCTCTCTCTATTGACTGTGTAAAGTCATCAAATTGTATTTTGTTCTGTCTACTTAACAGTTACAATGTCACTACTAAAAGACATTACATTATAAAAGTACTACCACTACCACATATTGTACAACTTGTATAAAAACAGCCTTTTCCCTTTTTTATATATAAAGTAAGCTAAAAAGAAAGGAAAATGATGGCTTCTGTTTTACACATTTTATCGTATATGATGTGATGATGATTTTATATGGTTCTCTTTCCCTCACAAACACAGTCATCTTGCATGGCGGTGACACAACAGTGTAACTTTTTTTTTCGGGAAGAGAGGAAAAAAAATAACGTGGTAATGGCTTCACCGAAAAAAGCCATTCTTGTTGTTGTACATTGTACACAGGCAATTTTCGGAGGTGATGGTGGTGATATTAAGCGATTTTGACAATGTTATGGTGTTGCGGTGGTGGTGGTGTTTGTAGTATACAGAAAAAAAGAGAAAACGAGCGTTTTTTCTTCTCCAACCCACACATGTAATATATATTACTTAAGTACTTATAATAAGTAGACAAACCGACGACAACACGACAATGAAAAGCAAAACCATTGTAGTTAAAGTCACAAACATACGAGATTTTAGTTGTTTCGTCTGCCTTTTTTTCCTCTATTACTTACTTTACTAAAAAAAAACTTCAAGTCATAAATGGCCCATATCTCTCTTTCCCCCAAAAAATGTGTTTGTGAGAGTTTGAGTATTGCTTTCACTCTTGTTTGTCTCGGTACAAAAAATAGAACAATCGCCGATGTGCAATTAGAAGCCATACTATATCGCGTTGGTTTTAGCGTTGAGAGTGAGAAAATGGTCTAATATTTGTAGTAAGTTATTGCACAATTTTTATGGGATTGAATCCTTCCTCATAGTAAATGTTGTTCCCTTTTTATGTATTCTATTTATGATGGTCAGTTGAACAGTTTTACAACATGTACTACCAGTCATAAAAGTGGTTATAATAGTAACATGTGTGACTATAAATATTAGGAAGAAGAATTTTTTTTTGTAAAGCTTGCTTACGTGTTATCAACAAGATGATGGGGTTTCTGATGAATGTAATGTTTGTAGGGCAGTTGATGATGATGTTGGTACTGCTGCTGCTGGTTTTTGTTTGGTCGGGGAAGACTTGCGAAATCGGATTCTAGTGACATTTTCTCGTCAATCAGGTCTGGATATTTGTCGGTGAACAGCTTGCTACTGGATTGGGAAGTTGGATTATTGGTGGAGGAACCAGATGGTCCAACGACTCCATCACCAACTCCTCTGTTACCACTACCGCCACCACCAGCAGCACTGATTTCACTTGTGTTGCAGCGGGAATTAGTACCCCCACCAATATCACTTGGTCCACTACTACCCATAACTGTCGACACAACAGAACAAGAACCACTTGTACCAAGTAATTCATTATTTTTAACTGGTTTCTGTGGAGAAGTTAGCAAGAATCCTCCGTGAGAAGGACTACTTCGCTGCTGTTGTCCAGTTTCCGGCGAAACTAGCCCAGTTTTAGTTTCTCCACCCACGCCTGGCATTCTCGTCAGCGGAAACTGTTGTTGTTGCTGATGATGATGTCGATGTGGTCCATTACTGGTACGATTTCTTGCCTCCCCAAATGTTCTCCCGGCACTGGCTGTACTACTACTGCTGGAGACAATTGCTTTGGTCGAAATGGCAATTCCACCACTTCCAATGCCAATACCACCGCCACCGCCTTGGTCCACTTCACCGCAGTCGTCGAGATCCGAGCCATTATTCTCTAGCTCAGAGGAGCTGTCATCAGGTTCCGTTGTGGGTATTGCTTTATAAGCCTTCCCTTTGTCGTGAGCACCACCACCACCAGAACCACAATGATTCTCCCCATTTGACAATGGCCTCCTGCTTAATATACTATTAGTGGTCACAGCAATACCGCTCCCTCCGCCGCTGCCGCCGTGGTGGTGGTTGGACGAATTATTGTTGAGTCGATGATGGTGTGAGTTGTGATAATTTCCCATCAGTGGAACTCTCCCTCCACCATTTTGGCCCACGATGTGTGTCTCGCCACCAACATGATTCAATTCCAGCTTGTCATCATTCGTTATACGGGAGGATTGGTAGTGACGCCGACTATTACTCCCGAAAACCACGCAGACTAGCAACAGCGACACGACCAGCGTGAGGAAAGCAGCCAGCACGGCGCCCAACAAAAGGAAACGACCTGCACAGAAAAAAAACAACAACAAATAACCTTACTACTTTGTTTTCCTTTGTATATATTTTTTTCAAAGTCGATGGCGGACGAACAGAGAGAGAGCAATAATACTTATTCCTGCTGACTTTCTATTCTTGATCATTTACCGATTCAACACTGTTATGTGTTACACGAACGATACAATACAGTCATCTATTTAGGTACATGTTTCTTTTTTTCCATCAATAAAAAAGTGATTGGGAAGCGAAAATGAAGAAGGTTTGCTTTTATGATTAGTGCTAATGTAATTCGTGTGTGAATGAGCCGTGTAAAGTAGCCTATATCATATTACGATTGTTCCAAGAGTTCCAATGAAAAAAAGAAAAGAAATATAAACAGAGAGACGGACATATGGACAGGTTTGCATGTGTGAAAATGAGGCGTAATAGAAAGCAGCATGATAATAATGCTGTTAGTTTACTATGGAAAATAGGTTCGCAGTAAAGAAGCAGAACAGAGAGGTTCAGAGAGAGAGAGGAGAACAAAGAGTGTAACTGACTGACTGAAGGGAAAAGTGATTGGAACTTATGGAATGTGTATAGCGCTCACTTTCCCCCATATCCAATCCACACTTCACATTACAATAAGCGTAAGCGAAACGATGTGATGGTGAAAATAAGTGTAGTAAGCAGAGCAGCAGCAGCAGCTGTGCATACTTGATAACTTCATTCAATAATGGGTTGTATGAACGACAACTGAGAAAAGGATTGAAATAAAGTGTCAAATAAACTGCCACTTATTACTATTATTGTAAGATTTGGAGGCCAAACGAGTGACAAGGAAGGAGGAAATAAAAGGGAATATATATTCTCTGCTTAAAATGTATGATAGGAGAGTATACTAGAAAAAAAACGTTGCGAAAGTTTTAGGTTTGATTGAAACGTTGGAAAATGCGTAACAATTTTCCTATCATTCTTGTGCACATATTTAAGGGAAATAGATAGATTTAAGCTTTTTGCTTTTGAACAGTTTAAATTTAAATACATTTACTAGCACTACCATGTACCATCAATGCTCTTCATGAAATATAAATCTATCATCTTGGTGACGAGTTTATAAAGTAGAAATTTGATTATTCTTGTGAAACAAGATAAGCAAGTCTGCTCACATTTTAGCCGACTTTGAGTTTTAATTCGTTATTTATGCAATACAGAAATAAATTATTTTGTTAGTTTGGCCTCAGCCGAGTTCGCTTGCATTTTCCTTATCACTTTCAATCTTTCAACATGTTTTTTTGAGAAAGCGCAGCTATAAGCTTCGTATAAACAAGTGCACATTTTTTATGGGAAGCAGACCTGATAAAGATTGCATTAAGGATTGTTAGTTACATAAGTAGCAGCTAGAATTTTTCGCTTCTTTCAAGAAGGAAGGGAAACGCGAAGTTTTTTTTTGTTAATAATTAACAGGCATTAAAGGCTTAGAGTCAATTATGGCTTGAGTCGAGTCTAGTATTTTCCTGTTTTCTTTAATAGAATATTAGGATGAAGGGAATGCGTACTTTTTTTGCAGCAGCCGAGCCGAATTTCTTTTTAGGAAATAATACATGTTTGTAATAATGTGTTAATAGAATTAGATTTCGCGTTGAGATTCAATTATATAGTGTATGGTCCATTGTACAAACAAATATAGTTTTTTTTGTTTTTGTCTGATAATATCAATGTTTGTTTCAAAGAAAGGTAGATGTTTCTTATCAGTTATAACTGCAGTGCGTGGAAATAATTATATTTATGGAAAACTTAATACTTACTTGTAGCGTGATATCATTATCATCTTTCTACTTTCCTAGTATTGAACAACTTGAATGATTAACATATTTTGTATTTAGGTACATTTTTTTGTTTTTTAAACATATACATATTTCAGGTGTAATGGTAATACATAAACTGGCTATTATAACTTTAATGGTGTGAATTCAAATAACGAAAGAATTTCATCGAGAAACTTTTTTTAAACAAATACTTATAATTTTCAAAACTTTAAAACTTGGTTTTAATACATAAACTGGCTATTACAATTTTAATGGTGTGAATTCAAATAACGAAAGAATTTCACCAAGAAACAATTTTGAACTGGGGGTAAAACTTTTTCAGCAACTGTCTTTTATAGGAACATTTTGCCTGTTTTCCTCATTTCTCAACCAGCAATTGTAATTGAAGAAGTAGTAAGCCGGCGTCATATTCAACAGCAGTTGGTGTTATTTGAGGTCACGTATGGGGTCATTTGAGGTCACGTGTTAAGTCATTTGGAATCATGTGTGGGGTCATTTAAGGTCATGAGTTGGATCATTTAGGGCCATGTGTGGGTTCATTTAAGGTCATGTGTTGGGTTATTTAGGGTCATGTGTGGGGTCATTTACGGTCATGTGTGGGGTCATTTAGGGTCATGTATGGGGTAATTTAGGGTCATGTGTGGGGTCATTTAGGGTCATTTGTAATCATGTCTGGGGTCGTTTAAGGTCATAATTTTGTTCATTTGGAATCATGTGTGGGGTCAGTTGATGTCATGTATGGGGTCATTTGGAATCATGTGTGAGGTCATTTAGTTTCATAAGTTTGTTCATTTGGAATCTTGTGTGGGGGCATTTTTGGTCATGTGTGGGGTCGTTTGGAATCATTATTGGGGACAATATATGACACTTCTGCTTTTTTACATACCTTAACATTTGACCCCGTCGACCTTTGTTGGTCAAACGTTGTGGTGAAGTAGTACATGACCCTAAGAATAACTGGCCCAAGTTTCATCCAAATCCATCAATGCGTTCTGGACTTGAATCCGAATTGAATTGAATTGAATGCGACAATCCATTGAATAATGCAAAAAAGCACAACCTTGTATGCATGTACAACTGCATGCATGCATGCACTGCACGGCTTTGAAAATATCAGGAGTAGGTATGACACTGCATTTCTTATAGTAGACCACCATAGCTTAGTGGTTAACGCGTCTGATCATGTTTGGTAGATCACGGCTTCGAATCCTGCTGCGAGGAGTTGATTTTTGGTTGTCTACATAAATACAGAATCCACAACCCACGATCCACAACACCCGATCCACAACACCCGATCCACAGCACCCGATGCACAACACCCGATGCACAAAAAACATCGAGCAATATTATAAGTTAGGCCGTAACGGCTTACTAATAAATGTTTAAAATATTCCAGCAATGACATAAAGCTGTGTATTTATACTATGAAGCTCACTATTGTTATCAGAAAACAATAGCTATAGTAATAATAAACCCGCTGTAGCAGCGATCATAACGACAGGGTTGAATTAATATGACACATGATATTGATGAACGCTATATTGACGATGAAAAACGCTTTCGAATGTTGTCACATGACATGTGTTTGATATTGCAACCTTTGACCCGGATTTCTGACCCCACAAAATCACTGTGACCCAAAGTGACACATGATTCGTGATCTCGTTACAGGCGATTATCTAACAAAGCGTTATGATCGCTGGTACAGCGGGTTTATTATTACTATAGCTATTGTTTTCTGATAACAATAGTGAGCTTCATAGTATAAATACACAGCTTTATGTCATTCCTGGAATATTTTAAACATTTATTGCGAAATGAGGAAACCAGGCAAAACGTTCCTATAAAAGGCAGTTGCTGAAAAAGTTTTACCCCCAGTTCAAAATTGTTTCTTGGTGAAATTCTTTCGTTATTTGAATTCACACCATTAAAGTTATAATAGCCAGTTTATGTATTAAAACTAAATTTTTAAATTTTTAAAGGATTTAAAATCATAATTATTTTAAAAAAAAGTTTCGTGGTGAAATTCTTTCGTTATTTGAATTCACACCATTAAAGTTATAATTAGCCACTTTATGTATTAAAACCAAGTTTTAAAGGATTGAAAATTATAAGTATTTGTTTAAAAAAAAGTTTCGTGGTGAAATTCTTTCGTTATTTGAATTCACACCATTAAAGCTATAATATTCAGTTTATGTATTAAAACTAAATTTTTAAAGGATTTAAAATCATAATTATTAAAAAAAAGTTTCGTGGTGAAATTCTTTCGTTATTTGAATTCACACCATTAAAGTTATAATAGCCAGTTTTTGTATTACCACTGAAATATGTATTAAAACAAGTTTTTAAAAGATTAAAAAATTATAAGTATTTGTTTAAAAAAACGTTTCTTGATGAAATTAATTTCGTCATTTGAATTCACACTATTAAGGTTTTAATAGCCAGTTTATGTATTACTCGACGAGAGCTTCAGGTTGCGCTGTTCAAATGTGCACTATGACCAATATGAAAACTTTCGATTTTGACCTAGGGGTTTGACCCAGGTGGCTGAAAATCATTAGGGCCTTTGCCCTTGACTATATTGACCCACATGTCAAATTTTAGCTGACTCGGACAACGCGTTTTTGAGTTATATACGGCTTACATACGGATGGACAGACAGACAGACAAACAAACACGATAAAGTAAATACTCCGCTGAGCGTCGCTTTCAGTCCCGTAATAACGAGTCATTGTTAAGTGTATAAACAAATAGATACATAGTCGTAAAAACCTTTGATTTAAAGGGATTTCACATTAGAATGTAAAGTTGAAGGTGGATTTTCAGTATAGCCAAAGCAGTAGCATCCTGCCAGAAAGCAGAATTCAAAAGTTTGCTAAATTATAGAAGAATCACATAGACAAACAGAGCATTTCTACAAATTAACCTTACGGCAGCTTAAATGATTATTCTTTTCACAGAATTTGTACTTAAAAACAACAGTTTTGCATTATTTATGTGGATATGATTACTAAATTACTTATTTTTAGAATTATGTAAGCTTGCTAGATGGTATACGAAAAATACTTACGGTGCGGAAATAAATTTACGGAAGAAAAAAGTACACAATTCACAATTGGCATTTGTTTTTGATGTTCCCGTACATTTTTTTAAATGTTACAGGTCGTTTGCGTTCCCAGCGTTTATGTTAAGTTATATTTATACATCGTGCATACCTATGTTTCACATTAGACGGTATATAAGCATGTCAGAATTTTTTATCACGTCAAATTAATTATTTGACATTTGTTTGCTCCCTGAGGTCATATCCATATTTACAGCTTTGATGTGCAAACATAAGCCCCAGAGATGTATTATGGCTACTGTGCCTTCCTAAATAATTTAAGGAGAGGGCATCATTTAAAAAAATGTTGTGCAATTTTGGCATGTGAGTTTCTAGTACTTTTTGTGTTTTACTTCAGCTACTAAATATTTACTTGAGTAGATTATGTCCCAATTTGTCATTTTTATTATTATTACATTCTTCTCAATTTGATAATCCAAAACGTGTTCCATAATTCCCTGCACTTTGGCTAGCTTATTACATTGACTTTAAGGGTACTGTGGTGGTATCTGCAGTTTCCATGAGATGAAATGGAACTTTTATGCAAGACACGTATAAAATTTTCAAAAACCAAAAAACTTATATATGTTTTACCATAGACTTCTTGTATAAAGTTAAGGATGAGTGATTTCACGAAAGAAAATTGCTAAAATGTTATTTCTTGGTTAGTTTGGCACGATGCACTGGCCTGGCCAGCTATAAAAAAACAGAACTCTGTATATTAAAATGCATATAATTAAAAAACCAGTAGTCCCAAAACTACTTGTAATTTCAAAGCATATGTACATTATGCAACAATTCAGTGTGGAATACAGAAATTCATAAATTCTACCTGTAATTTCTATACCTATCCTATTTCCAATTAAAACCTACCTAATATTCATCCCAGTGATTAGATTAGTTTAAAAGCTACATTTATAGTAACAATGTTTTTCTTCTTTTATGGTAATTGCACTTCAAGCATAGTAGCAAGTCCCTTTTTACAATAACCATAACTATAAAACAAATTGATTAGATGGGAAACGATATTCCATAGCAAACCACCACGTACTATTACAATATGTTAGACATGTACATAAATTCCAGGCATACTATCAACTATGCATGTATCTCTATATCTATATAATATAAAGTAAAGTGGAAAGGAATTGAATATCATGTGGAATCTTCTTACAGACGAAAACTGTCATATTATGCTATGCTGACTGCCATTGCCATCCAATCCAATCCACCACCAACTCAAATAGCGCAAAAGAGAGAGAGAGGGAGGGAGTATATGTAAAGCTAAAAATATATAAAAGGAGAAGAAGAAAGAAGACTTCGGGAGAGAGAAGTATAAGAGAGGTAATTACAACAAAATTACATTAAGGTATCACCACACAGACAGTAATTTCCTAGCCATTGCTCCATAGCCTCTCTCATCTTTTTCTGTTGCAGTTTTCTCTCCACACTCTCAAAGCCCTGTTTGCTAATTCCACTACTCCTCACTTAACTTTCGCTTGAAAAGATCTAAAAGTAGCTGTTATTATGAGCCATGCAAACATTACTATAATACTTTTGTCGGCAAAATTCCTTCCTCTGCAATCGAAATGTTAAGAATGGATTGGTGGATATATATACACATACGTATAAGAGCTTGTGCAGAGGTTCTACGCCAAACTAGCTAACAAGGAAACAAGAAAAGTAGCTTTTAACTACATCTTGTTATTCTATCTGTTCTCTCCTAACTCTGTAGTAGCTCCACAGTTGAAAGCTGGAGAGGTGAAATTCCCTCAATGTGCCAGTTTTCTATATAAATTTTAATGGAATTAGTCAAAGTCCTCTCTCACATGGTCTCTTTCTCTCTTTCTGTTACTCTTTGACTTGCTTGATCTCATTTTTCACAAGAACTCATATAACTACTTGTACTTACTTGGAAAAAAAAGAAAGTTCATGGGTGTTTTCAAAGTAGGGTTGGAGGTACTCAATGTAAAATAGCATAATGACTGTGATAATAATAATATAAACATAAATATATCCATATGTTGTAGACATTACTAAAAAATAAGGGGATATATATGATTGTAGTCGTTTTACATGCATTAAATTGTAACATGTTTTGTTGTAATACGTTTATGTATGAAATTTTGCTATTCACTTTAGTATGTCCATGTCCTCTACAACTGCAGGTAATATGTATTGTTAGTATGTTTTTCATATGCCTTTGTGTATTATTACGCAGTAGGTAAATATAAGTTTATTCATTAGACTGTGATCTTGAGAGTGAAAACTACAATACTTTTTATACATTGAAGGAGTTAAGTGTGCTAAAAATTTATATGGATATAGTTGGGAAAATAATGCGTAATTTTATGACTACATTTTGTATATAAATATATGTATGCAAACTTTGTACAATGTTATTATGGTTATTAAATATTTAACATGCACAAAAATTATTAGGGAAAGTGAGAACGAACATGCTTATTAATTCTAAACCTTTTAGTAATGCCATTTTCCCTTTTCTTCATTTTCTTGTAAGCTTGTACGGCTTATAGAGTAAATGCTATGTGTTCTATGTTGCATATGTCTCTTGTGCAATATCACCATTACAGCTGCCTTCTTTCTGTACAGCCATGTAAGTGGAAATTTAGTAGGAAGGTGTGAAACGAGGTAATATATGTCACAGTTATTTAAACAAAGTGTAGTTGAAATTTGACTGCACTATTTGGATACATTTTTTTGGCATGGGATTCAAATACTTTGTATAATATTCATACACTGAAACGTTTTTCATGTAGTGAATCCTTACCTGTAAGATGTTCAGCCTTATTTTGTACCACAATCAAGGTGAAATTGGTGTTTGCGGAACCTGCTCGACTTTCCGCACGGCAAGTGTACGTCCCTGCATCCCGGGGTGTTGTGTGTATCACCCTCAAACTAGAAACTTTAATGCCAACCCCGCGATCATAAGAAGTGTGATTTTTTGAAAGCTTCCCAGACGAATATAAGGCCTTTGTAGACGAAAGTTCAGAAGTTTTTGAAGTTGATCTGTTGGAACCTTGGGGGTCATCGGGATCCCACTGAAAGGATTCGGATACGAGAAACCCAGAAGT
>JAQFZG010003665.1:0-13167 GCA_034695465.1 Entomobrya nicoleti | reverse complement strand
CATAATGACTGTATTGTTGAAACAGTAAGGACAAAGCCCTGCATGCTTGTTATGACACTCCAACTTGATATTAAACCAAACAAACCAATAATAATGCCCATTCCAACTAAGTTAAGTATAACAACAACAAAAATGTCCTGATGTAATTGGTTGAAATAACATAAAATTAGCTGTAGTTGTTTAAATTGCTTCACCATCGTTAATAAACTTGGGCTTTTTGAGTTGGTGGATATATTTGCCAGTAAGTTTTTCAGGTAGTATCGAATGCAGCAAGACTCAACTAGGTACAATTGAATTGTAACAATAAAAAATCCTTCCCCAAGCCTGACAAATGTCACAAAATAAACCAAATTAATTGCCATCCAATATACATACGAAATTGGTCCATGTAAATAGAATTGGAAAAAATTGTCTGAATTTTTATATTCTGAACAGTTTTCCAAAAGTTCAAACCCTGGTGCATATGGTAAACATTGTTGAATAAAACACCTTGCCACATGACATGCAGTCAAAACGTGTGGAGAAAACGTTCCACAAAATTGGAAGAGTTTAATAGCCAGTACGTAATTTCTCTTCGGAATATACAATAGTTCCAATGGTCCTTGAGAATAAAAAATCCAACATATTCAAACTAATCAAAATATTGACTATATTATTTGTTTATTTGCTTACCACGTAAAAGCGCTTGTTCAAAAGTCACCAAATTGTTGAAAATTTCGACCACATATTTGTTTCTTATAAAGTAGATATTAATTAAAGTAACAAAGGCAGGTGGCATAAAGGCAAACATAATACCTTCATAAATCATGCCATTTGGGAATTCATTTTGAAAACGAATCAGTTGAGTCGCTATGGCTGCGAAGATTACAATTTGTAGTTTGTGTTGAAAAAGTATACTTTTTAAGCCAGTGTAATTAAATATCAGCTTGTTAGATTTAGGCGTCATTTTAAATGGAAATGGTTCGAATACCGAAATACACTTTAAACTAAGCCGAGTTAAGGAAATCAAATTTTCTGTGAAGAGCATTTTGCATCAAATTATTGAGAAAACAGGTATAATCAATAGCATACAGTATATTTCAGCTTCAATAATACTTTTAAACCGACTACAGTATAACACCACTTATGTCAAATAATTTGTCGGAAATTTTAAACGTTAAACTTAATAAATTTTCTGAAATTTGAAAACCAATCGGCGAATAAAACCTTCATGTGTAAAATAAAACTTGCTGCAATAGCTGGAAATGCTACACGAACGTTACTATTCCTTTTACTTGGTGTGGGTGAACTTTACCAATCGAGAAATAAAATGTGCTTGAGCGATCGGACTAAGAGGCAACTTAATCAATTCCTATTCCAATGTAACTCTTGACTTGATATGATTTGCATATTTTATAACTAGCGAACTGTTTGATAAATTGGTTTTTTCACGAGCTTGCTTGAAAAACGTTTTTATCCAAATGGGTATGTGTATTATTTTATTTCAAACAGCTAAATTATTTAGACAACAAAACTTTCGGAATTGCTTTGTCAGTAATAATTCCATCGTCCTGCTTTACACTATTACACGGCTGTCTATCAATCGTTCGTGCAAACACTATAACCGCTTTTGTTTTAGGTCTCAGACTGAGACTAAGTGTTTTAGTGATTTACATACAACCGTTCAATCAAGTCGTTGACGTGTGTTCGTTTGTATTTTGTACGGAAAATAGTTATGTTTAAAAACAACGAACCAGCAATTCTAGCCAGTAGTCTACATAAAATAAGCGAGAAGCTTTTTAAAAATTCATTACAACAAAGCCATATTTTAGCGCCAGCTATTCGGATGTGTTGACATAGATTTTCTGTTGTTGATAACGCTTATCAATTAAAAGTTACATTAGATACCGTATTTAATCAAGATATGGCCAAAATAAGTCGTATGGTAACCGTGAATACTTTATTTATAGTAGAATTGGACATTGTTCTTCTACACACTTTCTATTATTTTCTTAGCCCTTACACATATATAATTAATGTTGACACATGGGTTCCAAATGACCACACATAAATATTAATAGATTAAAAAAAACTTTTCTCTACTAAAAGGAAGGAAGTAAATTTTCAACGTGACATGTAATATGAATTTTTCATTTACCCACAATGTCAATAGTATCAGTCGTTCTCTTAATGTTAGCAGAAACTAAATCATGTCACAATTACAAAAAGGTTATGTTATCTGATGCTATGAAAAACAAAACCATATCAGCATTTTACTGATATATAAGTTTTGATACCTTCTGCAAAGATATGATACCAATTCTTAATTCTGATCCTGATGAAATATTT
This sequence comes from Entomobrya nicoleti, assembly GCA_034695465.1. NCBI lineage: Eukaryota > Metazoa > Arthropoda > Collembola > Entomobryomorpha > Entomobryidae > Entomobrya > Entomobrya nicoleti. The sequence goes on along the minus strand of JAQFZG010003665.1, from coordinate 10,839 downwards.
TTGCCCTGCTTGTTCAAAATCATAACTGGAAGCAATATTTGAATCGTCTTGTATATTTGGATAATGGAGACCTTGTTACAATTTTCATTTGGATATAATAGATGTCCTAAGTAAAACAGCATGTACAACGGCTCCCCAATATAAAACTCAACAACAAACAGGAAAAATCCTCCAGCTAGTCTGAAGAATCCCCAAATGTAAATCAACCGTATAAAAAACCATTGTAAACATGCGATAGGTCCTGAGAGTAAATAGCTTAATTTTAAACGTTGCTCAAATTTAGAGCTTTTGTTACAATCACTTTCGCATTCTTATATCTACTGGTCAGTAATTTTCTACAACATTGACAATATAATTCGGATTTATTTACACTTTAAATATTTTGAAATTTGTTGCTTCATTTTTTGAATGGCCACAATTCAAATACGGAGTTGGCGATGAATGGCACCTTACAACACTGCTTCGATTCAACAAAAACGTTATTTATGACAAATCCACCTTCAACAGTACAAATGAATTGATGAACAAATGTTCATTCTGAAGCGGGGCAATATTACTTTAGCTGATTTTGATGGATGGAGTTAAAATTTCGGCTGGTTATACAAGTTTTGACTAATTAAGGCCTCGAATGCGAGGTTTTAAGATAGCAGCGAAGATCTCAAATGCATTTGATTGTAGTTAAATGTGTACTGTTTTAGAAACACTGCATAAATGTATGCAGTGAAATGCATGATCTAAAAAAGTAAAAATCCAGATAAAATTACGATTTGATTTGTGCTGTAACATTAGTTTAGCGGCACTAATACTCAGTTTTCAAGAGTATCCATGAGTTAAAAATTAAGGTAGTTTTATGGTAATGGTATACATCATTATCATTCCATTAATTTGGTTGTTTCTAGAAACCAGAACAAATCTAGTCTGTAAAATGGTAATGATAATTTAAACCTACTTTAACAAAGTGAGTCTCAAAAACTTATCTATTTTAAAAGCAGCATGTTTAGGACAGTCCCAAAACAAAAATCAAGAAATGTTATTGGAGTAAACCTGTCTACATAATTTACCGAACCAATTCTAACCTTCAACGGATATAAGGATTTCGCCACTTTTCTGTTTTGTCTTAGTTGGCGTACTTTATTCCCATAACTCGACCCAATATTAGTTGAAGTTCGCAATGCAACAATAAAGCTCAATGAGTCTTCATAAATTCCAGCAAAATTTCCAAAACAAATCATCAACCCAAATATTGATTGCAATGCTGAAGCACACAGAACAAACAACTGTGCGTTGGTCATAACAGTCCAACTTGATATTAGAGCAAACAAGCTAACTATAATGCATAGTCCAAGCAAGTTTAATGCCGCAACAACGAAAATATCCTGATGTAAGTGGTTGTAGTAGCATAAGATTAATTGAAGTTGTTTATATTGGTTTACCATTGTAAGGGTACTGTTGCTTTTTGAATTAATTGAAATATTTGCCAGTAAGTTTCGGACGTAGTATCTAATGCAACAAGACTGTACAAAGTACAGCTGTATTGTGACAAAATAATATTCTTCGCCAAGCCTTAGAAATGTTCCTAAATAAATCAAACAAACAGCAATCCAATACAAAAGAGAAATTGGGCCTTGTAAATAGAAGTCAATTTTTTTGTCTGACGTCGTATATTTTCTACAGTTTTCCAGAAATTCGAATCCTGGTGCATACGGCAAACATTGTTGTACAAAACATCTTCCCACATGACATATACACATTGTATGTGGACTAAACGTCGCACATATTTGGAAAATTTTAATGGCCGTGACGTAGTCACTTTTAGGATTATGCAATAGCTTCAATGGGCCTGCGGATAAAATTAAAGGGATAAAAATATTTCGATATTTCACGAGTCGTTTCAATCATTGCATTGTTATTTATAAATTAATATATATTCCCTTACCACGTAAAAGGTTTTGTTCATATATTACCACGACGTTGAAAACTTCAACAGCACTTGCACTTATTTTAAAATAAACACGAACTAAAATAACGAAAGCAAGTGGCAAGAATGTATACAGAACTCCTTCATAAATCATACCATTTTGAAATTTACTTCTAAAACGCACCAGTTGATATGCCATAATTGCGGAGATAAGGATCTGTAGATTGTGCCTAAAAAGTGACCTTTTTAATCCAATGTTACTAAACATAAGCATATTTGATTTCGGTGTAAACTTATACGAAAACGGTTCAAAGAAAGAAATAAAACGTAAAGTGAACCGAATGATGGAAATCAAATTGTGTATGAAAAGCATATTTTCTTAAGCAATTTCGAAAATCAGCTATAAAGACTGCTATATATGTATTTTAGTTTGAGTTTTATTTGTTAGATTAAATTTTTTTGCTTCAAACGGTTTCTGGACTAACAAATATTCATTCTGCCGTCACACTTCAGAAGTCTATAAGAGTTTCGACTAAATTCTATGGCAATGATGTCTAATTTGTTGTTTTGTTTATGAAGTTTTTATTTCTAATTCAGAGCCAAGCACTGGCTTAAATTTTGTCTAAATTATATATAGTAAGCTGCCAAAAAAATTCTTGATCTAAAAGCAATCATTTCAAACCGTCAGTGTACAGTGTGTTAATAAGTATCATGATTAAAATATGTAGAACGCAAAGCAGAACTTAGCACTTAACTCTTTGTGTATTTATATAGTTTGATGTTTGCTCATGTTTACTAAATCTAGTATAAGTTTTCTGGTCAAAACTCATAAATATCTTTAATTATGAGGAATATTTCAAAAATCTAACTAAGAACATAAAGTTAACCTAATAAGGGACATTAAAATCAGTGTAAATTTTATATTTTGTAAACTAATTGAGTCGTCCAAATGAAGATCTTAAAACTTTTCAAAAGTATGAGTTGTCTAAAAATCAAGTTTGTGCCACGAAAGCAAAATATAAATTGCGACTGGGTTGAAATTTGCAATATATTTTAACTTCTATGTTGTACCTAAGACTTTGTTTCAAAAATAATGATTTGATACTCTCAAGTAAACATGTTTACAAACATGCATAATTTATAGCGTCAAGGGATTGTTTTAAGTCATGATGGATTTATTTAGCATAAGCGAAAAGAATTGTTTCAATTATTTCGTAAACTACGGAAATAGAGCATACGAATTTAAATCAAGTCTAGACCATGTGTAATGGGGCATTTGTTTAACAGCTAATTATGAAAGTTGTTTTGTTGTTTGTAAAAATTGAGCGAAACAATAAAAGACAATTTAAAACTTCATGTCTTGGAATTACGTAGCTCATTCATTTTGATGATAGTATGAATTATTTATCGAAGGTTTGCAATGCATTGATGTATATTCAAACTACTAACACTACCGGCCTGAATTGGACTTTATAGCAAGTATATATTATGCTGGTTTTGTCTGCCTATGCGGAAATATGTCCGCATGCTAAATATATCACGCCCACTTTAGCTAAAGTTTTGAAAATCAGATTTCACCGCCACAGTATAACCTTAAGTTGCAGTATGTTTAGTAAACCAGTAAATAGTTATCCACTATTTTCAATGAATACATGCACAAAGGAATCGGAAGAATCGCAAAGTAATTTCGGGTATTTACAAAATAAATAGTTCGTTAATTATGCATTTCTATCCTTTCTATATGGTCATAAACGACGTTTTCATAAACACTAATATTTCGTGTTCACTAAAGTAATGGTTATATTTACGCAATGCAATCTAATCTGCTGACAACGATAAGAGCTTTGAATTTTTAATTTAAGCAAAGATATTCATAGTGGGCCTTCTCACATTAATTCTGTAAGAACACGTTTTTCATGAAAAAGTTTTTAATTTTAAAAATTGCAAGTTGAAAGTGCTCCAAAAACTACCCTAGAAAACACTAATGACAATACAGGGTGCAATGATAATTTCGGCGTACAGGGTGATCGAAAATCTAAAAATTAATTACTGGAGGTGAGCTGGAGGGCACATTTATGAACATTTTGGAGTGAAATTCGGATGAGCAAAGGAAAAATCCTTCACCGAGCCTAATAAATGTCACGAAATACACCAAATTAATTGCCACCCAATACACAAGAGAAATTGGTCCATGTAAATAAAATTGAAAATATTTGTCAGAATTTCTATAGTCTGAACAGTTTTCCAAATGTTCAAATCCTGGTGCATATGGTAAACATTTTTGTATAAAGCATCTTCCCACATGACATATACACATGGTATGTGGAGTGAACGTCGCGCTGAGTTGGAACAATTTAATGGCCATGACGTAATCCCTTTTTGGATTATACATTCGTTTCAATGGACCTATACAGAAAAGTTAACAATTTAAAATGTAAAATATCACTTATGGTTTTTTATAGTTACTTACCTCGTAAGAGTTTTTGTTCAAATATAACCATACTGTTAAAAATTTCAACAACACTAGAATTTCTTTTGAAATAAACTCAAACTAAAACAACGAATGCAACTGGTAAGAATGTGTATAGAACGCCTTTATAAATCATCCCATTTTGAAATTCATTTCGAAAACGAACAAGTTGAAATAAAAGCATTGCCGAAATAAAGGTTTGTATCCTGTGCTTATAAAACGAACTTTTTAAGCCTATAGTACTAAACATTAGCATATTTGATTTCGGTGCAAATTTGTATGGAAATGGTTCAAACAAAGAGATAAAACGTAAACTAAATCTGATAATGGAAATCAAGTTTTGTGTGAAAAGCATGTTTTCTAATGTAATTCCGGAAATCAGTTATGATATATATATTTCGTTGGAAAGAGAACCTATTAAAAACTATATTTTATGTGCAATATGTTTAAACCAGATTTTTAGCAGAATTTTAAAACGATACAAACAAATGAAATAATCCGATGGTACGCTACATAGTGTTGCAAAACTGTCTACCGTTTGCTTTAGTAATCAAGTTTTCGTTTTTTGTTTTCAAAATTTCCATTGGTAATTTAAAACCAGACGATGAAAATGTAAACATTTAGTTGTGGAAAGCTACGAAGAGTAATTTCGTTTTGAAGCAATCAGTTATTCTTTTGAGCCTGGAGTTTTCGTTGTGTAAAACATGCATCATGAATAAAAAACTATGGACAACAACGCTCAATTTGACGTCTAGCTTTGTTTTGTATTGATGTTGTTTGGTCTTCCTTATACTTGCTGTCGCACGTTTATTAAGTCCATTTAATAAGATATCTTTTTGTACAACAGTTCACCAATCAAAATTCTTTTTATTTCATACGAGATAGTGGAAAATTATTTACGTTAGATACAGCTGAACTAGTCGTAGTGAGACGGTAAAATGATTTATTAACTGTGAATTATTAATCAGAACGGTGGATGTATTAGTAAAACATGTAGCTCTATAGCTTTGTTTGCATATTATCTATGATACAAGTGACTACGGTGATTTCAAATGTTCAAAGTTTAGTGTTTTTGATATTAACCTCATGAAAGAATGATAGTGGCTTTTACTCTATGGAACTCAATTAAATTTTCAACGTGTCACGTGAAATTTATATTTTATAAATTTACAATCTTCTCAAACAAAGTTATTAGTCTGCAGCTTTGTCTATACGCTAACACGAATTAAAACAAGTTGAATTGGTATTACATTTCATGTTTTTGTTTTAACATGATCAACATATTGAAAAAAATTACTACGCAATTGTTATCTTTGTTTTTTTTTCAATTTTAAATCGTCGTCATTTGAAATGCTGACGCGAAAATTGACATCAGAATAAAGACCTATCTTCTAGGAGTTTAGTGCCAATTGTAATTACAAAGCAAATACACTGGTATTTTTACAAGCATTTTGATGAAGATCAAATTATATTGGGCAGTCTTTCTCTCTGCCAAAGATAATGACGATGATAGATATTATTAGCATGTCACAAAAATGCACACGTCAAGTTTACCCGGCGATGATGTATTCTCATTCACACAACTCTACTTGTCTGAAAGGGATCAAGATCCTATTTAATCTAACTCACACACTTTCTTCTTGTCTCATAAAAGCAACCATGATTTTTAATACAGAAATGAAACATGAATTTTTATCATTGCCGGAGTGAAAATGTTGCTCATAGGCAGTAAAATATTGAACGTGTTGGAAAATATGCTAACTTTTAACAATAATGGTTAAATATAATGCTCTTCCGTTGGATCATAGGAAAACAATACGCATTTAAAGGTACTTAAATACTGATAACCGGACGTTATTATTAGTTAAATGGTTATTTAACTATGGTTGTGGTTTGAATATTTAACAGTTTTCCCAAATTTTTGACGCATTTATTGCTTTGATAGCAGCATATTAACAAGAACACCTAAACACAAATCAAGGAACTTAGCATGCATAAATCTATCTACGAAATTGACAGACCCAAGTTTTATCTTCAAAGCTTGCAATAAAGCTTGCAATACCCCGACACGTCTTTGTTGACAACGTAGGTTATATGTTTTACATATTTTATTCATCATGCCACCAAGAGATGATCGTAATGAGGCTAAGATTTTCAACGAGTCAACGTAAATGCCACCAAAATTACCAAAACAAATCAGTAAAACAAATAAAGCCTGAAATGCACAACATGTCAGAACAGCGAGTTGTACATACGTTATAACAGCCCAACTGTTGATAATAGCAAACAAACCAATAACGATACATAGTCCAGTTATTGCTAACACAACGGCAGTAAAAATGTCGTAATGTATTAGATTATAATAGATTATTAATATTTGAACTTGTTTGTATACTCGAATGTTTGAAAAAATAGACGAGCAACTTGGTGAACGTTGCGCAGTCTTCAAAATATTTTTCAGATAAAATCGAAAGCAAACACCTTCCACAAAGTACAACTGAGCCGTACAAAAGACAAATTCCAAATCAACTTTAAAAAATGTCCAATAGTAAACCAAACAGAGAAGTAGCCAATATAAAGTGGCGATAGGGCCTCCTAAATTGAATCTATAGTTGTAACGTTGGTGACATTCTTCTAAAAGCTCAAATCCAGGCGCATAGGGTAAACATTTTTGTATAAAATATCTGATAAAGTGGGCAGTGCACATAATAGGATTGCAGCCCACGCCAAGAAACTGAAATAGTTTGATAACTTTGATGTAATTCCTGTTTGGGACATGTAACTTTGGAAATGGTCCTGTAATTCAAAAAATACTATTTGATTAAAGTATTCAAGAAGAGACATTTAAATAATTAGAGAACACCTTGATTTGACAATACCGTGAATAAATTTCCGCTCGAATGTAATTAACAAATTGAATAGTTCCACTACATCAGAACTTCTTTGGAAATAAACACAAACCATTACTGCCATACATAACGGAACGCTGGCATACAGAACGCCTTCGTAAATTACTGCAGACGGGAATGTTTTCCTAAAACGTGAAAGTTGAACTACTACAACTAAAGATATCAATAGTAAAAAATATAAAGTTGACAATTCCCTTTTGAATCCATTTGCTTTATTGAAATTTAGTTTTCTTGTGTGCTTATCAATTTTGTATGGGTAAAGGCCAAGAAAATGGAGAGCCGAAAGATTAAGACGAATAAATTTAATCAAGTTTTGTGATAAAATCATGGCAAAACAGTTTGGTTTGTGATTTAGTAGTGGATTAGTGTGTCGGTGCTCGTATTGAATTTGAGATAAACTGAGTGTTTGCGTTCGTTTTAAGTTTAGTGTACAATAATTTGTTTTGGATTTAGAAATTCAGAAATATTAGTATAGAACACAAATTTCCCTGTAAAGTTGCTCAACTTCAATAATTTAAAAGACATTTGACTGTTTAACAACATACATGTTTATAAAATGTTTTAGATGTTATGTTCATGTTATTTAAAAGTTACAATGGATACACTTAAATTTTGCAACTTTGGTAAACGTATCGCATTATTCCAGGTCAATTTTTTTCATTGGCTTCAAACTATGCGGAATAGAATACTTAATGATGCGACTAACTTATGAACGTACAAACATTAAATATATATGAAAAATGTCTCGAATTAAATAAAACACATAAACAAACCTGCACATCAATTAATTTAGCATCAATTGGTGCCCTTTATTTTCAAAGTGTGGCGTTTTTATTATTAGTATCGTTATTAGATTTGCTTATACTTAATTATTAATATTATTTGAATGAACTACTTGTCCACAAAATTTGTGATTAAAATCAAAATATTTATGTTTGCTTTAAAGCGGACAAATTTCTATTTCTCTGCTAGGCACCTTAATATTTGTTGATGAATGTTTGGTTTTTTACTTGTTTACCTGGTTTTGTTTCCTTAAATAAACACCAATCTTCGCATGATTGACTATGAAGTGATTGACTGATTGACTGTAAATATTTTCTCTCTCAATATTTTCTTTAATACTAGTAACAACTATTTCAATAAGAGCATATTCACAAGTATTCCGAAACAAAAATCAATAAACCTAATGGATGTTAATTTATCCACATGATTTACTGAGCCAATTTTGATTTTCAGAGGCTGCAAGCATTGTGCAAATTTATTCTGCAATCGCATTTTAGATCGAGTTCTCATTTCACCTTTTTTCGGATTTTTAATAACAGCTATAAATTGTAAGGAATCGTTATAAATTCCACCAAAATTTCCGTAGCATAGCATTAAGCCAATTAGTGACCTGCCTGCAGCTGCTGAAAGCACAACAAATTGTAAGGATGTCATAACAGACCAGCTAGTTATAATAGCATATAGCCCAATCACCATGCACAGTCCAACTAAACTCAACAAATTGATGGCAAAAATATCTTGATGAATTTTGTTAAAATGACCTACTAATATTTGAAGCTGTTTATATATTTGAATTGTTGACAAAGTATTTATAGTGGTATTCGGTTGCAACACATTTTCCAAAATGTTTCTTAAATAATACCGAATGCAGCATGATTCCACAATGTAAAGCTGAACAGAAAAAAACAAAAATCCTCCAGAGAGTTTTAAAAACGACCAATAAAAAAGTAGACACACAATACACCAATATACGCTTTCGATGGGGCCACTGAGCAAAAAGCGTTGACCTCGTCCTATAATATCTGCACATTGCTCGAGTAGCTCAAATCCAGGTGCGTATGGCAAACACCTTTGGGTAAAGTAACGGATGGTTATGCTAGTACAAATTATAGGAGTACCAACTATTGCAAGAACCTGAAAGGTTTTGATTGCCATCAGCAAATATTTTCCTGGTATGTAAATCAACGGCAGAGGTCCTAAAGTTAAATTAAATCATTTTAATCATTTTAAATTATTCGAAATTGGAGTTTAAGGAAAGTGTCATACCTTTTGTCAAATTTAGCTCAAAAGTGACAAGCATACATATTGAAAAAATTGACAACACTTTTATTTTTTATAAAATACATATGAATTGTAACTGAAAATATAATGGGTATTAGTACGAAAAGCCATCCTTCGCATACAACACCGATTGGAAATTTACTTTTAAATCTTATCAACTGAGTCGCAGCTAAAATAGCAAATGTAAGCTGAAGTAGTATCTTTCGGTTTTCTATTTCTAAACCAGCATGAGGCGAAAAGGATAAACAGTTAGATTTGTTGGTCAAGTTGTTCGGTTTTTTAAATATTTTCTTCCACTTCTTGTCTACTTTATTTGACGATTTATTGTTATTTTTGTTCGACTTGTCGTTAGTACCTATTTTATTACATATATTACCGAATCTGTACGGATAAGAACCAAATGTTTGAAGTAAACTAAGATGTATTTGAATTAAAACTAATAAATTTTGTGAAATAAGCATTATGTTGCCTACTTTTGGACTAATTGATGGTTTATTCAATAAAAAATAACTGGTCGTCCCTAGGGATAACTTAAGAAAATTCCTTAACTTTAAAATATAATTCAACAATCTCAAAATTCAACTTTTCAAAGTGAACGTTGCTGCTTAAATGGTACGTAAATGTCGTGGACAGATATATTTGGTATGTGCGAACGGTAGAGAATCACAAATAAAACAATCTTGATAAAATAGATAAAACAATAATAACTTTAACTGCCCACATACGCGTTTTCCTTTGACGTATTGCATGCTAAATATTTATAAAAGTGTGATAATTTTAATTAATCAGTCGCCCGCCTACAAAAAGTATATATCCAAAAGTCATAATTTCCTCATTCCAAAAATTCCATTATTTAGGGAAAGTGGTGGTGGAAAATAAAAAGCATTCGTTTTATCGTAATGTTTCTCAAGGGTACAGACATGTCTATCAATCCCTCTTGTCAAAATATTAACAACTAGTATGTGTTTATCTCGAAGTTGTCATAATTTAATTAAAACTGGTCGCTCGAGGTTTTGAAACATATATGTATAAACCCACGTGCTATCAATAATCTACAATCTATGAGCAATCAGCTTGATTGAAGATGTCTACCTCACAAAGCTTATTTTAACAGATAAGTCTTTTCCTGTATTTACGTAGATTGACAACAATATAATATTTGTGTTTGCAAAACCAATTTTTATTAACAAGTTATGCCAGATACAAATATCATAAGGATACAAGAAGATAGCTTATATTGTAACTGGGAAACGGATTAATTATTGCTGGTTCGAATAGTTTATTTTCTTTTGTGTGTTGTGTCAAGGTTTAAATTCATAACATGTTTTGTCACTTTTGCCGCTTCTACTCTTACATTTGAATTGTGGAAAATTAAAGTGTATGACAATTCGACGAAGTAATTATTAATTTAAGGCATAACATTTCTCTACGCTCTAAAAAGACTACTTTTCCACGCTATTTTACGTCAGAATTTCTAA
>JAQFZG010003664.1:0-13168 GCA_034695465.1 Entomobrya nicoleti | reverse complement strand
TTTAGTATTATCGCTCAATTTTATGATCAGAAAATAAGAATTAACGAATTAAGAAAGTGATATAATTTCCTAAACTTCTGACTTATGTATAATTATATTGAATTTTGCAAAAACCCATAAAATCGATGTACAATTTTTGTACCAAAAATTATGGTTTTTGTCCGAAAATCAAGTTAAAAAATCGGGAAGTAATATCAATAAGCCCATCGGGAAATTTTTTTGGGTCCCAGGATACCGGGAAGGAAAAGTTTTTTCGACCACTGACACTTCCTCAGCTCCCATCATCTCGTCCTTTCCACCAATATCGATACATCGGCATTGGATATCCATACGTTCGTTTTTTAACGTTTTAGTAAATCCCCAAATGGTACTGGATTGACAATGAGTTAACTCATTATTTTCAACCGGCATCACTCCGTTTACAAGAGAAATTATTTTTGGAGAGGCGCCTTGGTTTTTACGCATGAACGACTTGGTCATGTAAAAGTATGACTGCAACATGGAGTTCTGAGTGGTACTTGTTTTGTCCAACGACCAAGCATAAATAATGCCTTCTAGATTTGCGCCACAATTGAGCTCAATCGCATTCATTAATTCCACAAAATCTCGCTCACAATCTGGTTGAAGTTCACAGGTCCAGCCACTTTCAGTTTTGTAAATTGTGAAGCTATCTCCAGCTGTACTAGAAATCTGTTGAAGTAAATATTGTGATGTTGGGCTATCGTCCTGATGAAACAGTAGCCAATACTTTTCTAAATCTGATGTGGCGATGGAATTTACTAAGCCATTGTCTGTTTTACAGCAAAAAAACAGTGACTGATAATTATTGACTGATGGAAAATCTTCTAAAACATCAAATCCAGCAACTTTCAATGTTTCCATCCATTTTTCAGTGGATAACGTGCAATGATCAGGTCTTAAATGAATATCATTGAAACGCCAAAAATCATCCAAAGATCCAAATAAATAAGTGCACACTCTACTTTTCTTGGTTTGATCGCTCATTAGGAACTTTCCATTGGGTCTTAGAAGCATGGAAACATTTGTGAAAGTTTCGCTCAAGTTTTTCGTCGCATGAATCACATCATTTGCGATAACGTAGTCATAGTAATTTGGTGTAAATCTTTGACTGACTGGGTCTTCCTCAATGTTCAACCTTTTAAATGTCATTGACTTCAGATTTTGCTCAAGTCTCTTCTCAGCGGCGGGGAAGAAAGCGGTTGAAGTGTCAGTGAAAGTGTAGTCCACGTCGACATTATTTTCCTGTAATACTTTCAAATAGTCCTTGGTAAAGTAGCCTGTGCCAGCACCAACTTCCAGAATCCTAAAAATATTCTTTTGACTTGACGTCTGACTGTGAGCTTTACAATGCTTCATGTCTGCGTCCAATACTTCGACAAATATTTCAGGGATACCAACATGCTGTCCGTAATCAATATAGAAATCCGCAATTGGAGGCCATTTAGATTTTGCTGCATCTTCCGGAAACAGGATTGGGAGGGCTGATTGCGTTCCTTTAAGTATTCCGGAATAACTTTTACCGATTCCGGATAATAACAGGGTTGGCTTAAATGCTTTCACTAAATCTACGGTGAAAGTTGATGATGACAACTCTTCTTCAATTTGTGTAGCAGATGGCGGAGCAGCCACTACTTTCCATTTGGCTAATCCAACATTTTGCAGAATACTTTCCTCCTGAAGAATTTGAAGGATGTAGGTTAACATTTTCCTAAATTGTTTCTGAATACTAAGCTGTTCGATTAAAGATTTTTCGATGAAAGTTGCGTTCACAGCTGGCACCCATCCACATTCATACAGAGAACGGAGAAAGTTTAAATACACCAAACGATTCATATTGGCGAAGGCTTCTTGACGATGTGGTTCTTGTTCATTAGATTCCCTTTTTAGCCTGAGGTCGTTTAGGAAGTTGTCATCATAAAATCGTTCCTTTCTACAGATAGCCAGGTCATGTCGATGCTGCGAGGGTCCCAAACTTGGGCTCCAAGTCTCTTCCCATAAATCTGGCATCGCGGATGTCTGTTGCTCCAAGACAGCTTCTACCGCTTTAACTGTGGTGTCAATGAACTCTACTTCTGTCATTAACGCCATAATTTTTCCATCTGAATCCAGTAGTAAAGCAGAGCAGGAACTTGTTGAAAGGCTTGAGCGATCACCGGAAGTGCTGCCATTGTCAAATACATTGACGTACACATCTGATGACTCGGTAGTTGGATTGGAAATCCACACGAATTTGCCAATTCGTATTGGAACACAAAGTTTAGCCTTTGCATTTGAAGTGAGTTTAAGCATCATTATGCCCTGAATCATCGCATCCAGTATGACAGGATGAACAATATACTTACCTGATTGCTCATCACTGTTCTCTGGAACTTTTACCTTGGCCAGTAAAGAACTCCTTTCTTCGTTTCTCCAAACTTTCTCCAAACTGCGAAATACTGGTCCGAACTTCAATCCAAGTGAATTCAATTTGTCATATATTTTATCGATTGCTTCAAGTTTGCTCGAACGTAGCGATAACGTATTCACATCAAAAGAAATTAATAGCTCCTCGGCAGTTGGAAGGGGTGAAAACGTTGCTGTCGCATGTTCAAGCCAGCTTTCCGCAGCGTCGTCCCGATGAAATATTTTAACGGTCATGTCACTCCAATCATTTTCGCCTTTAATCGACTTATTCAGCTCAACGACAGTTTGAAGTTGGCGCGTTTTGCTGTCCTGCAATGCAAGTGGCGCCTTGATCATTAGGTTCTCTATTTTCATTGGTCGAACAGGTTTGCTGAGAGAATCAGTTGAGCCTTCAACCGTGGCCAGACCAGCTGCAACGCACATTTCCAGAAAACCCGCTCCTGGAAGCACCACAGTTTGTCCAATAGCGTGATCCTTTATGTATGCGTGTGTCGATAGATTTACTCCGTTTTGAAATATTTTAACTGACGAAGCATTTGGAAGTACTGAGCCGATAAGTGGATGAATTGCGTTTCTTTCGGCCCTCTGCATTAAGTCAGGCCAGACTTTTTTTCCAATGAATGGGTAGTGAGGAAGACGTACCTTCTTCCGGTTATAAAATTGATCGATACCCTCCCAATCAATTTCAAGACCTTTCACATACAGTTTTCCAGCTGTATTAAGCATCGTTTCCCATTCGTCTTCTTTTCGCTTTAAGGACGGGAGGCACAACAAGTTAGCATTATCATTGTTCATCATTGTGAGCGCAGATAGCACAGGTTGTGGTCCAATTTCGATGAATACCTTACAGCCAAGCTCCACTGCCGTTTGACTTGCTTTTAAAAAGTTCACTTTTTCTCTTGTGTGCTGAACCCAGTACTCTGCATTAACTTGATTACTTGAAATCATGTGTCCTCGCATTCCAGAAATATATTCGCAGGTTTGTTTACCTTCTTGCTCTGTTATTATTGTTTTCGCCACAACTCTGTATTTATCCAGCATGGGGTCCATGTGTTTTGAATGAAATGCGTGGGTGGCAGCGAGCACAATGCATTTCATCTTATTTTCGGTGCAATATTTTGAAAATTCCATGACAACGTCTGAGTCTCCCGCCACAACCGTCTGAGAGCTAGAATTTGTTGCTGCATAGTCAAGTATTCTTTTGCCGTCACTCCCAGTAAAGGTCTTCATTGCGTTTTCCACTTTGTTATAGTCCGCTTGAATGACAAGCATTTTCCCACGAGGCAGATCATCAATTAACTTGCTCCTCTCTGACACCAGTTTGATTGCATCTTCCACAGAAATGATTCCGGCGCACACTGCAGCAGCAAACTCACCCAAACTGTGCCCCAATGTGTAGTCTGGTTTCATCCCCCATGACTCCCACAATTTGAGCAGAGCATACTCCACACAAAATATGGATGTCTGGCTGTAAATTGTACGACTAATTTCATCATCAGAGCCAGCATTTGAGCTCCACAGGACTTGCTTCAAACTGATGTTGTAGTTCTTTTCCAAAATACTAGCGCAGTAGTCAAAGTGCATCTGAAATACTGGACTGCAATCATACAGACGTTTCGCCATTCCCGGATATTGAGAACCTTGTCCAGTAAAGAGAAAGCAGATTTTTCCATTTGGCTCCACGCCGACTTCCTCTCTCAAATGCTTACGTTTATCAATAGAAGACATGGCGTCATCTTTGGTCCGTGCGGTAATGGCTGCCCTGTATGGAAAGTTGGCCCTTCCACAATTATATGAAGAAGCAATATCAGCTAAACATTCGTGACTTTTCTGCATTTTGTCACGGCACTTGGCCAACAAGATGTCAAGAGCTTCCTCAGTTTTAGCAGATAGCTTCAAGAGATGCATTGGACGATCAAAGTTATCATCCACTGCAAGAGCTTTTTTCTGTACAAGTTCCTCCGGCGACTCCTCGATAATCATATGTGCATCTGTTCCTGTGATTCCAAACGAACTCACACCAGCAAGTCGTGGCGTTCCTTTGCATTTCTTCCATTCCATGCATTCCATTGGAATTACTGCTGGAATTGCTTCCAAGTCAATGGAAGGATTAATCTTGGTGAAATTCTGATGTGCTGGAATGGCTCCATGATGCATTCCCAGTACCACTTTCATTATTCCTGTAATTCCTGAACATGACTCAGTATGCCCCACATTTGTCTTCACTGAGCCAATTACCAATGGGGTTTTTCTTGCTGAAGAATGATAAGCGTTAGCAATAGCAGAGACCTCCATTGGATCACCGACAGTTGTCCCAGTTCCATGAGCTTCGACATATGACACCTCCTCAGGTTTTACTCGTGCGTCTTTCAATGCTTCTTTCATGGCCAGCGACTCGCAGTGCACGGTTGGGGTGCCCATACTACTTGACACGCCCTCTTGTGTCACAGCACTGCCTCTGACAAGAGCCCAAATGTTATCGCTGTCTTTCAAGGCATCCGAAAGCCTCTTAAGCACAAGGACGCCACATCCTTCAGCCCTTCCAAATCCATTGGCGTCTTCAGAGAATGTTTTGCAGTGACCATCGGCGGAAAGCACCATGGACATGGTATCCTTATCGAAAGGATTCAGTAGAAGATTCACCCCACCAGCAATAGCAAGATTCGTTTCGCCATTTTGCAGTGAGCGGCACGCCATGTGAACGGCTACCATAGCCGAACTGCATCCTGATTCAGTAGCAATACTGGGGCCGGTCAATCCCAGCAAAAAAGAGAGACGAGCTGTAGCCGCTCCAATTGAATTGCCCATATATTTCCGATAGAAGTCCGAATTTCCTGACTGCACGAGAATGTCTGTGTAGTCATTTGTCCAGGAACCCATGAAAACCGAGCCAGATGTACCACGCAGCTTTTGTGGGTCGACACATGCGTCCTCCAAGCCTTCCCAAACAAGTTCATGTAGAAGTCTGTGTTGGGGATCCATAAAAAGTGCTTCTTTCGGAGAAATTCCTAAATTTCAAAAATGTCAGTGTCAGCAGCATAATTAAAGTATAATCTATTTAAGGGATTTTATTTGGAAACTTAAAATACAAAACTATAAAATATAAATTTTTTGATTTACCGAAACATTTCGCGTCAAATTCATCAACTGGCATTCTTAGAAATCCAGCATTAGTTTTCCTCTTTTCTGCGTTCTACGTGCTGCATTGTTCACGCATCCAACGAAATGGAGGGGCAGTGCTCGTTGCATCTTGACCTTGCAAAAGCAAATTCCAGAACTCTTCAAGGCTGTTGGATCCAGGATAGCGGCAGCTCATTCCAACGATGGCAATCGGCTCCTTGCAGTATTGTAGCAGTTGGGTACAGTTTGCCTTCGGATTTAATTGTTCAATCAAGGGGGAAACGTGATCCATCCGAATTTTCGACCAGTGGATTCCAATTAGATTTCCTAATATTCCAGTGTTCCTCAACGCTTCCATATCAGATATTTTAGGATATTCCCCTAAATTGACCATGGTGATATTATTCTCAAAACTATGAAAAGAAATAAGAAATTATTATTAATTGAATAAATTATAATTATTGAAGATTGTTCTTTTATATGTTTTGTCACAACAACAATTAAACCTACTCAAGTAATGCCTTTCCTTGCGTCAAAACTTTGTTGTAGTTTTTGTCCAGTGATTTATTCTCTTTAAACTGGTTATTCATCCATGTTTTCAAGTGCTTCCCGATTCCAGATCCTGCAATAATAACATCCATAATTTAGAAGCATGCATTGATCAGCAATAAATTGGTTAACAATTATTTGGTGAAAGCTACTTAATAAATTCGCGATGTATGACTGTATGTCTGTGCGCATGACAACTCAAGAAGCGTTACCCCGAAAGTGGTGTAATTTTTTTTGATTGCTCATCATTTCGTTAAATTGTTACATGCGTACTTAAACGGTTTGTTTATACACTGGAATATTGCATAAGAAAATATTCAAAGAGTATTGTTGCATACCGTTTGATTTCCAGGTCATAAGGCTAGTTGTCAATGCCATATAATTGTCAGCAGACGGTTTGAACAAAAAAATTGAAGCCCTTTCGTCTCCTTTAACCATAACGACTCCGTTAGTTTCAGTGGAAAAAATGTCATCACAGTTCTTCAATGCCAGCATATACGGAGATACGTACACGCAGTTGTCCAGGGATTTCAATGCCAGAATAGAGTACAGCTTGGCAAAATCTTCGGGTTTTAAGTTAGCCGTATTTTTGTTCTCATCCAAGTAGAAAACAAAATCGAAACCATGATCGAGGGCATCTCTACAAAAACCATAACTTAATATTGTACTTGCTTTCCAGAAATAAATTAAACGATGAATACATTTCTTGATCTTGATCCCAAAATGATTTAGCATTTCCTAATTCGAAGATTGATTAAACAAGTAAAAATAAATTGCTTACCTCATATTCGTAGAAAGTGTTTGCGAAGCAATCACAGCTATCTTCCGACTTGTATACGCTCGTTTTAAAGAGTAGCAAAGAATCAGTGCCTTCTCGACATCGTCATCGACCACAGCCGATGTCACCCAGATTTGATCCTTGAGTCCTTGTAAATTAAAAACAAAGGTTTGGAGATGAATATTTGTTAATGATTCAAAATCGAATTCGTTTTTTACAATACAAAGTATATTTATAACTAATATTTTAATCTGAATACATAGAATGCTTCAATTAATTACATTTAATGCAACAAACTTATTAATTCAAAGTATTGCTATAAAAATTCAAATATTTTGTTTTTACCTTTCATTGTGACCACAGCACAGCAACTATACTTCACCCAAATTTGACAGATTTGTAGAACAGACCTAAGCACTGTTGAAAAGTTATATGTCAAAGCTATATTGAAAAGAGTAAAAAGATGAATGCAAACTAGAATACGACAATGATTCTTATGGTGCAGCCAGGGATTGACTGTGAAAAAGCTGGGTAAACTTATAGTTTTAGCTTTTTACTTCTCTAATTCATTTTAACGTTTTTACTTTGTTAGGTTCACACGTATAAGCTTGGTGATTATGGTGTTTTATAAGCTAATCATTTGAAAAATAATTATTCTTCCTGGAGTATTATTGAATTAGGGTTTTTTGTTCGAAGTTTACCTGTAGAGTTGTTGATCACAGTTGATCATCGTATTTATTTAATATATAAATATTTCCCATTATTTCATAAAAATATTAGTAAACGCTTTGTACTATGATTTTAAATAAATGTTAAAAGAGTTTACAATTTAAGTAGTAAATGTTAGAATCAAAAGTAAAAAAATAATTTTTGATTATTTAATTTCCGTTCCTTTTTTATTAAATTACTTGCAGTTTTTCGATTAATGCTGATGAAAGGAATTCGATATTTTGTAATATTTCCCACGTTTTAAATTGATTGTTGTAAATTGCGGCTTCTGGTTCAAAATATATGGTGCGTTATCTACGAGCCACTTATTTTTGTGCCAATAATGCTTTTCACAGTTGGTATAAAAATGTGTCTGCATGATTAGGAACAACTTTGACGTGCGCAGCATTGTGGGTTCGTAACCTTCTCGTGTGTGTAATCTGTTAACATAAATTTTGAATATGGACCATTAATTTAATTATGCTACAAACTGATAATTTAAAGGTTATTGCGTACGGGTAGTTTATCTATTAGAAGTAAACTTGGAAATTTTGACTTAAATATAACTTGGCGATGATTTTAACAGAACTAGAAATATTTCAGGGTTTGCAGAGGAATTTTTTTTAAATTGTAAATAATGTGTAAATAATCAATTCGCCCGAAGATTTCACACTTTCATATTAAAATTTATGTAAACGATTGATACAATTTCGGTTAGAGATATAAACAGGATGATTTACAATTATTTTCCTTTTGCGTAAGCAAAATTGTTCGCCAGAGAACTGATGTTAATGTTAATTTTAAAAAATAACTTGACAAGCTGCTTAACCAAACAAAAAACGTCAATTTTTTCATACGATTTTTAAAACATTGTAAAGAAAGTCTAAATAATTGATTTACCGAATTTTTTTTATCATTTAGGTTTCATCAAAAATGTATGCACCCGATACTCCTAAGGTTTGGAATATACGAGTAACGTAACGGAATAGTATGATTTACGTTTACTTTGTTTGTAAGTAACCTAATAACAGTTGATATAAAAGATGCCTAATATGTATATTTAGTTTCAATATATACGCTTTAATATTTAAATATATGCATATATAGATGTTCGTAATAGCTTCAAAACCAAATTCAAATTTTATTTATGAATAAATGACCTTACTATGATTTCTTGTTACTACTTATATTTGTCTTGCTAAGGAAATACGTTTCCTTACCATTTTATACTTCTCTACAACAAAAGCTGAAACTGGAATGCAATTGTGTTATAATGTCTCTTGTTACTCCTCTAAAATTAGTTCCTCCAAGTTAACATATTGGCTAATTGACATGAATCTGAATTAACTACACATTTGAGCCCAATCATCATTGAATGTTCTTCGGATAGTATCCGGTACAGCACAACATAGTAGTAACTGACAGACAAATATTATAGAGTGGCGAGTCAAATAAAACAACAAGAAACTTACAGACTTGTTGAATTATGCCGTTTCCTTCTGACAGCACACTGTCGTTCACCACAGACTAAATATCACCAAAAACTGCTAATAACAATAAACCCGCTGTAAAAGCTATCATAACGACGTAGCTGAAACAATGCTACTAATAACGACACTTGTGAAGGCCATTGTTGTTGCTAATGAAAAGCGCTTTCGAATGATATGTCACATGCCATATGTTTGAAGTTTCAAAATTTGACCCCGATTTCTGAACCTCTGAGTTCACCTTGACCTAAAGTGACATATGATTCGTAATTAAGTCAAAGAGAGCTTTCGATTGTGCTATTCAAATGTACACTGTGAACACGGGATTTGACCTAGGTTGACCATAGTGACCTACTTGCCAAGTATGAGCGAAATAAGTCATCGCGTTCTTGAGTTATCGTGCCGACAGACTGACTGACGGACCGGCGCACAAACACGATAAAGTCAATACTAGCTGAGCTTCGCTTTCAGCTACTTAATAAACTGCTTTATCTGAAATCATAAATATGTGGCAAACATAAATATTATCAAATTTTAAGATTTAATGACTATGTTAAAAAATTACTTTATCATGTGCCATACTTGCTTACATGGTAGTATGTAAGAAAATTATAATCCCGCTGTTAGAGCGATCATAACGACGTAGCTGAAACAATGAGACTTATAAAGAAGCTAGTTATGGTCATATTTGTTGCTAATGAAAAGCGCTTTCGAATGATATGTCACATGTCATATGTTTGAATTTGCAAACTTTGACCCCGATTTCTGACCCTCTGAGGTCACCTTGACCTAAAGTGACATATGATTCGTAATTAAGTCAAAGAGAGCTTTCGATTGTGCTATTCAAATGTATACTATGAACAGGTTGAAAAACTTCGACCTTGCCCTTTGACCTTGGGGTTTGACCTAGGGGGCTGAAAATCAATAGGATTCTTGCCCTTGACCATAGTGACCCACCTGCCAAATTTGGTCGAAATCGATGAACGCGGTCTTGAGTTATCGTGCCGACAGACGGACAAACACGATAAAGTCAATACTAGCTGAGCTTCGCTTTCAGCTACGTAACAAGGTAAAGTTTTATTAAGCCGATATAATCAAATGTCGAATATATTATCTCGTATAAATTTATGTACATAATATGGTAGCTCAATTAATTTGTTTTGAACTAGAAATGTTTTGTCCGACTGTATTTTTGCAATTAAACAAATAAATAAAAACTTTAACCTTCTAGTCCAGGCCGGCCAGATTTATAAACATTCTCATATGAGTTTAGTTCTCATGAACCAAGTTCACTTTAAACTAGCTCGTTAACTCCAAGATAAAAAAGTAATTAGCCAAAGTCAATCATTTTTTTAAATTAAACGGATCCACTTATTGAGCTTTCAAAATACTCAGTCAGTTCTTAAAGCTCCACTTTCGGTTGAGAACTTGACAAAGACAGGAATTCAATGTATCTTAAGCTTGTAGAATGAATGTTGGGAGGGTTTCAGAACTAGCCTTTGCTCATTCGAAAGCTTAGTATTCTTTAGTTAACAATACTATGAGTACTGTTTCGGTTCCGACACCGATAAAAATTCCGCTAAAATTCGATTAAATCCAAGGCATATCGAATCAGCGAGATACCCAATAGGATCAAATATTGGAATTACAAATTATTCAACACCAGATCCAATATTACGATATCTTAACAAACAAAAATGACTAAGGTAGATTATTTGGGGATACAAACTAATTTATATAATTGAAGGTCAAAAATTGTCATTTACGCACTTTGTATGGTGCTATGATTTTTGCCTAAATTTGGCAAAATTTGTGAACTTCTGCAAAACAAAATTACCTACATATAAACAATGGAACAATAGATGTGATTCGTCCGCTTTCCGAAATGCATCTTTCCAAATATTTCGAGTCATTTAAGTCTTCTATTGTCAAGTTAAAAGAATCAATCTCATCACTATAGTTGCATGTATTAAGCTTGCAGCTCTTGCCATTCATAACCTTGTCGACTTCTTTTCTGCATGTCTCATGATGGTCAGGATTTAAAGCTAAATGTAGCATAAGCATTCGAACTGGTACTGTTGTTGTGTCATGGCCCTTGAAATTAAAAATATATTAATTTGAAGATACGTCCACGTATACGTTTTTATTAATAAAACTTTATTTTAAAACGTACTGTCGCTAAAATGGTTCCAACTATAATGGTTGGTGAATCTCCTTGTCCGATGCACCACTGCATAGCATTTCTTCAATCATGCAACGAAAAGGCTTCGCGCCAACACTTCATTTTCCATGTCACCATCTGTAAATGAATGTATTGACTTATGGGCAGATGAAGTGGTCCTAGTTTGCTCGTATTCCTTTTTGTACTTTTGTGTCATCTTTTAAAAATATAGGTAAGCATATTTATAATTCGAAAGTTATAACAGAAGATTTATTTCCAAAATTACAAGTTCGTGTTTACTTTCACAAAAAAAATCGTTAAGATATTCGTGAACGCGATTGTTATCCCTTCTGTCAGGCAGAAGCCATAGATATCTCCATGGATTTAGAGCTCTCTGCGAAGCAAGATCTTTAAAACTGCCGAAAATAAATATGGTTTTATTGTTTATTCTTAAAATGTACTTAAAATTGATATATAAAAGCATTCTAAAGATCTTACCGATTACAATTTTCTGTTCCCATGACGATTTCTGACATGAATTATATTGCAATATCAAAATCATTAATTTTAAATTGATACAAAAATGTCACTTTTGTAATTATCAGAAGCTTACGGGCTATTATTTTGAAGGCATGGCAGCATAGAAGCTGATTGATTCGTTGTGATTCTATCCCGTTGTTATCTTTACATTCATCAACTAATTTTCTAGTCAAAATTTGCTGCGTGTGAATTCATAAAGATTACAAAATTTTGTAGAGATTTGTAGGTGAATGCACGAGCCAACATTTTTCTTTGTGCAGACCAAATCTCGTTTTCGTATATTAGTAGTCCGATATGAAAAACGTCCCCAAAAACTGAGTTATATAGTTTGGTCTTGTTTAGATGGACCAGTTGGGTTGAACTCAAAAGTTTCAAAAACAAGTAAATTAACAGTTAAAATGTTACAAAACTGATTTTGAATGAGGGTTTTCATACCTGGATGACAGTACTACGGTTCGGGAATGCGGATAATTATATCTTAATTGTTGCGGCCAACAAAGAATAAAATACGTTAGATTATGCTTTATTTATCACCCAATTTGATCACCAAAAATCCCCTAAATATCCCAATTCACTTCACAAATAAAGGTACACGATTAGTGCAAAGGACTACACGATTAGTAGTTAAATTTTAATATTTTAAACTGTTTTTATTTATATTTATTTTTTACTAAAAAACTCTTCTCCTCTTTCACTATATTTTACACACACCATGCAATCGCAATTCCAAAGTTGCACTGCTTACAAGACCAGACACACGCATTCCATCATAAAATTATAACATAAAAAGGTAAAGAAAACGCAACGTAGAATGCAATGCTCCTCCCACAAGAAAATAAAACACTGCATTTCTACTTTTCTCTCTCCGTCTCATCTTTCCCCACTCCCACGCTAAAGCATTTCCTTTGTTCCTGTGAGGACGCTGGGACACTGGATGATCACAGGGTCAGATACAACAGTAAATGTAAAGGGTCCAAATGGACCAAAGGGTCCAAATGGACCAAACGGTCCAAGTTTCCATATTTTTCAGATAACCGTTCCAGAAACCGAAGCCCATCTGAAACGCAAGTTAATTAAATTCATGAAAGGTTTTAATGAAACCTTAGTGTACTTTTTTGTTTTATACCTTTTCGGAATTTAACCATGTAGTAAATTGAGTCCAGCACGGGAAGTCTCACGATAAAAGAAGTTTTGCCTTGACTGTTTTCTTACGCCCATGGTGTTTACAAAGATTTAAATAAATATTCTGACTTTCTTTGCCTTATTCAATAGTAAGACTAAAACAATAATGATGAAAATCAAACTTGTCTGATTTTCTGTACAAGTCCTTAAAATAGCTAAGGCATTCTGTACATCGTTTAATTCAGTGTGATAATCAGGTATATTATGTCTAAGGCCAGG
>JAQFZG010003663.1:0-13169 GCA_034695465.1 Entomobrya nicoleti | reverse complement strand
ATCCTACCAAAACCAAACCACACCATTATCATCATACAAGGCAAGACAGAAAACAAGAACTTATGGTTGTAAAAAAAGATACATTTAACTATGCTTCTAGCTACTAGCTACTACCTCCACTCCACCACCACTACCAAAAGAAAAAAATAAAATAAAATATGTAGATTCCCACGGGCCTCTCTATCATCCATCCCATTATTCTCTGAATTCTGACAGTTTGTGTCCATTTTCTTCTCTTTTTGCTGTTTTCTTGCCAATCCTACCACAACAACGAACATGGAAAAACGTGAAAAACAACCAACTCCTCCACCACTATCACCAGTTTTGTTCTATATTTTGTTTGTCAGTCAGACGATCGACTTGAAGCAGAATAAGAATGCATGCTCATATTATGTCCATAGGGAATCAGAACTAAAAGGCAAAAAAACTACATTTTATAGTTCTATAAAATGCGTCATTATTCCTACTATTATAATTTAAAATGAACGTTTTTTTTCATTTAAGCTCGCCACTACTGACATATGCATGCAAAAAGCATCAGTCAGTGGCTCTTAGGCAATCCCAAGAATAATGGTCGTATAACAATGGGATCACATTAATGTATAATGATGATTTGATCATGAGGAGGAATTTTAGTGAGAGACTACTGAGGAAAAAATTCGTGTGTGTGTATTATACTATAATTTTTATACTTATTTGTACATGTTTTTTCCCATAAAACATAAAGCCATTATATACATAATCATGTGACTGGTTACTGATTCCCATTTAAAAAGTAATTCAATTCCAGAAGAGTGAAAATAAATTCATTATGTTTGTTTGTTGCCAATGAAGGTTAATATTTAGCACTGTTTTTTCTATTCAGAGAGAGTTGCTGTAAAATTCCTATAAAAGTAGTTTTTAGTTGCCAGTTACAGCTGAAATTACAGAGAGACATGAGATGAATGTATAAATTTTTTAAAGGGGCAACATGAGGTATTACTACTGCTTGCTGTTATGTTGGTGATGATGAAAAAAGATGATGTTAGTGTCAGCTCAGCATGACTTGCCATTTCAATTTACAAGAGTTGTTTGTATAAAATTGAAATTGAAACGGAATACATTACGTATACTTTATAGGTGTATAATTTATGCGGGACTACAGTAGTAGTAGCACTCGACGTCTACGCACACACGCTTATACGACAAAGTTTAAATGAATATTTTTCGAGTGAGCGAATCCGCTATTTTGATGCTTGATCCTGATCCTGTTTTTGACGACAAAGTGAGGAGAAGAGAGAAGTGTTTATAATGTTGTGTCATAGGAGCAGTCATGTAATGTGCACTTGAAAGTAGAGAGTGCTGCAGAGGTATTTAGTTTTTGGTGGAAAATATATTTTATATGTATGGTTAAAATGGAGAATGCTTCTTCATCTTTTATTACTTCTAGTGGTGTGTTTGCTGCTGGTTTTGATAGTATCATTATAACCCGTCCTATCGTATCATCGTCGTCATCAAGAAAGACGATCAGTCAGAATGAGTTTGGTTGTTGGACGACGTCGGTCGGTTGGAGTGTTCCGTCGTCACTGAGTCCGTGTTTTACTTAGAGGCCAGGTCAAATAAACCAGGTTTTATAGTCGATGTTTTTTATTGCGACAAGCAACTTGAAGAAGAATATAAGGGTGTGCGGCAGAGAGATGCTAATGATGACGATGAATAAAATAAAATGATAGGAGGGAATGCAGAGATAAGATAGAAAAAGGATTTACGCGTATGATATAAAAACAGTTTGCAGTTTTTCACAGCCAAACTAGAAGATAACAGATCTAATTGTGAGTAGATGGATATATCATGTATAGATATTTATATGTAGATATACATTTTGCAATTTGTTTGGGCATTTGGGAATGAGATGAGTTATTATGAGCAGCAATAGAAGAAGAAGACGAAGAAGAAAGAGAGCTTGTGGTGGTTTTTGCGAGCGAGCAAGAGCGACTGAACAGGATATACATATAACATGTATTTTCGGTAGATTGGCTTTTGCTAAATGCACACATATTATATTTTATTATTATTGGCAAAAAGGAGTTAACTCGGTGACCATGTAAAAGCGCAGCTCTATAGTTTTTACGTAAGGGAAAATTAATACGAGAGAGAGAGGAGGAGACGGAACTTGTCTGCTTGTGCTACTATTTGGCAGTATAGCAGCATTATTATTGGCATATCAATTTTATCTTGCACAAGTTTATTCTCCCGTGTAATAAATATTCTCATTCAACTTATTCAGGTTCGTCATCAACATTATTATTATTATATCATCATTACCACCACCGGCTCCTCGATTCGATCCTTATTATTTTGTCCTCCTCTTCACAAAAGCAAACTGAAAAGAAGATATCGGCAAAGTTGTATAAAAAAGAAGAAGTTGAATAATATTTGTATGTGTTGATTTTCTCGAGAAGAGGACATGAGAAGAAAAAGGATGAGATTTATTTTCACATTTATTTCTATTTTGTGATCTAATATAGATTGATATCCACCACTTGGTTACACAATGCAGAGATTGTATGCAGTGTGTTTTATGGAATGCCATGCCATATCAAATCATTCTCTTTTTTATTATTTTTATGATGATGATTCCATTGTACACTTTTTTTTATGTAAGTTTAGATCAGAATAATGCATGGCACTCTTTTGCCATTTCCTCTTTTACCACCACTCAACTGTTCACAATGTTCGTAACGCTCTTGTTGTTCATGCTTTTCTGCTTCCGCCGTCTCACTTTACTTCACACGCTTTGTCTTCCATGCAAGCATGAAATATATATTATATATGTATATAATTTTTTGATGATGATAATGGAAATTGAAGAGGAGGACAGGAACAAAAAGGAAAATGGTTATGAGGAGTAAGAGAGAGAAAGAGGGAGAGAGAGAGAGAGGAAAGTTGAAATCTAATTATATTTAAAAATGTGCAAAAGCACACGTTTATTCAATGCATCAACGTTTTTGTTGGCTAATGCGAACGTAGAGATGCTGGTAGAGATGATGACGCTCGCTAGTGCTCTGGGTGACGGTGCGAGAGTTAAGTTGAATTAAAACTGAATGGGAGAGAGTCGCAATTTGTTTAGCATAAATATTATCTATTCTTTTTATTCTGCTTTTAAATTGGCGGCGGCTGTGATGTTTTTTTTCTTTCGGGAAGGACAGCAGAGGAGAAATAAAGGATATAAATGGATTTAAACAGAGTGAGCAGAACAGAGCAGTATGATTTGAGTGGCTCTGTGCTGTGGTGATGATGATGATGATCATGCAAATGTCATTGTTGTACACATATACATATTTGTTTGCTCTGGAGGCAAGGAAATAAAGATGAGAGATTCTAAATATGTATTTTAAGTTGAAAAATAAAGGATGTAAGCATGCAAACAATTTTTTTTTAGAATTTTTGCAAACGGAGAATGAGAAGTAAAGCAGTAAGCTTTTTTTTTGGAGGGAGGGAAAAGGAAAATGCAAATTTATTTGGATTGTAGGTGTTGAAGCATCAACTCTCTTCTCTGGAAAGGGTTAAAAAAGAGATGAGAATTGGTGAGAGAGAGAGAGAAGCAAATAAAATGCAAAAACAGTTTTATTTTCGGCACCGGATTGTGGCAGTAGTGTGGCTGTTTGCGGCGGTTGGTATGAAAGAAGAAGAAGAGAGAGATAGCGGAAGAAGGACAATATAAATCGTGTGATGGCAATGGAATCACAACAAGTGCTGTTGCTAAAAAAGAGTCTCTGTTGTGTATATTGTTGTTGTATTTTTTTTCCTCTCCTTTTCTCAAAACTCACACACGTCATTCTATTGTAGACGGGGAGAAGTAGATGAAGATGAGCGATTTTTTTTTGTCTGCTTCACTATCACAACAAGCTACAGAGAAGTGTAATAGTATAAATGCTCATACATGTATTATGCATGTGACAGCGGAAAATTCTATGGCGACGACGTTCAAGAGAGTAAACGGATGATGGCAAAATGGTTGTATTAAATTTTTATATAATATTTATCTATGCTATAGAAGTAGGCTAAAAGCAGCATCAATTGCAAAAAAATGTGCAAAGTTGAAAAATAGACACAAAAATAAAATTATAAAGAAGGAAGGATGTTTTCGTGTAATAATCGAGTATGTATATCGCATCTCGCATCCCAACACATTTCTCTTCTTTTCCTTGTGCATCTCTCACACTGTTTATTGTGTTTGTTCTTTTCAGCTTGAGCAGCAAAAAAGAGAGAAAATTTATCATATTAAATTTCAAGTTAGGTTGTTATGTAAAAAAACATTCTTTATTTAAAAAAGGACTACACACTGCTACCACACAACTACTGCTTTTAGCAAAATGTCAAAATGTTGTCGTGTCGTCGTTTTCCATTTCAGTTTCTGTAATTGGCAAAGTCCTAACTTTTACTTTGGCATTTGCATCTATTTTTCCCCCTCAACATTCTATTGTTTCTCTCTGCACCCTTTATACTCTTCATCTTCTGCTATAATAAAAAATGTCAACCAAAAAAACTAATTATCATTTTGATCTACACACACAAACTGACCTTTTTTTCTCCCTAAACATTCCAATTATTATTTTGTTTTCTCTTTCAGCAAAATAAACGAGAACGAAAATGCGACTAATAGAAAAACATAAAAAATTCCAAGAATAAAACAACTTAGAATATTTGTAGTCAGCTTGCCAGAAGACTTGACTACTAGTATGACCATGATTCCCCTTTTCTCCTCGACTTTGTCCTTCATTTTTAAGCTTCATTGTCGTAGTAACTAGGTATCCACACTCCCTACCACGCGGCTTAATATAATTCTCTCTGTGTGTGTCTGTCTGTTTGTCTGTGTATTTGTTTCCCTAGGGTTTTTTTTCTTCTTCTACGGTCTCGCGCAAATAATCCCTCTTCCCGAATCTCATTCACAGTAATAATCCTGCTATTATACTCAAAGAACAGACACATACATACATTCATGTCACCTTATTTTTTTCCTCCCTCTGCTTTCCCTTCCAACTTGACTGCTGTCCAATGTCACTTTTTTTCCTCTCTCTCTCTCCAGCTTTCCAGGAGTATCAGATGAGAGTGTTATGTTGTGGTGTGCTCAGCTCTTACGATAATTCCACATGTACGTATGTCTCAGAGAAAGTTACAGCTTATTATTGTGTCCGTGTAATTTCTCTGGAGAGATAACACCAGCATCAGGTTCAACAACAACATCTCATCAAAGGAAAATGGAAAAGCTCCATAATACAAAGCCACAAAGATATAATAAACCTGATTTTTTTCTTCGTTCTAAAAACAACAAACCAAACATACACCGCTCAAACACTACTTTATTTGGTCATATCACAAGAGCACAGAACATCTGTATTGACTCTGATGATAATATGATAACCATAAAAAAATGGGATGAGCAGCTTTTCCTTCACTTCACACGTTCTGATTTGTTGACTTGGCACCATACCATCTAAAATAAGTATATTTTTTTAGATTCTCATCTCATCATCTCACGTGTTTGCTTTTATTGTCGTCCTTCCTTTTAAAATTGGATATTATTACACCATTGCAAATTGCAACTATTAAATTGTTCATCGTCATCTCGTCGCTGTTCCTAGTGTTCCTTCAACAACAAATGTAACAACATCAGCAAATGCAATAATTATATTTTAATTTTACATGGAATACGATTAGTGCGACGTAGTTACAAAAGTACTTAATGTAACATATGCAAAGATGTGAAAACAAGGCTATTATACTTTCCATGCAGAGAACTTGTTATTATGTATTATCCCCTGCTGATCTGGGTTTTACAAATGACTTTACACAGATTTTGTCATTATTGCCAGGGAGCATCGTAAATTGAAACATGTCAAAATATTTAGTCATAACACAGATAGTTATAAAAATTCACACACAAACTTATTAAACCAAAAATGTCATCACGAACATCCTAATTTTATTACGTATCATCTCCTCATCTCAAAATTGGACTGAAATTCATCCCATCTATTCCGTCTAACGTTGCACCGACATTTTTTTCCTACTGTTTTGCTTGCCCGAATTACATTCTCATAAAAAAAACTTCTTCTCTCTTCGTCCTCTACAACATGCACACATGCATGTAAAACGTATGCAGAGCGTTTGCGTGTGTGCTTATGACTTACTTGGCCATCGCCTAACTATGCTGATCATGTAGACTAGATGTATTTACTTTTTTCTAATTCTCTTGCCGTTTTTTTTGGTGCTACTTCTATAATGCAACAAAGTAATTGGCGTGATGCCACATAGATTCATATATACACTAACCATATAATGGCGGCACGACGACACACACACAAGAGAGAGAGAAAAAAATATACTTTTGAAACCTTTTTTTTTATTTAGTTCTCTACGTATACCTATCTCTCTTTACTCTACTTATTTTCCAACTCTAACACCACCACCACCACCTCCTCCACCTCCATTTGCTCATTTTGGCAGATGATGAGGATATGATGTGGGGAGAGAAATGTCGATGACGACCAAGTCCAGGCTGTTAGTGCCCGTGTGTCGTACTAAAACATAATACCAGGAGGCAAAAAAATATAGAATTTCTTTATAATTATCATGTGTGTGTTGTTGTGTAACATAATATTATATTATACATGCAAACATTACCTAATTCTGCTGACGGTCGTGTCGTGACGACGATGACGACCCGAATGTTATGTTCCGTTCTTCTCTGTCTCTCTAACTTACCTATCTGCAAACTCATATTATTTTTGTAAAGATTTTACTTCACCGATATACTGCCGTCCGTTCGGTGGTCCATTCATCCGTGAACCTATGGTGATGATGACGATGACGACGAGGACGATGAAACTGCCATCGTCGTTGTTGTCGCTCTTTTGCTACTGATCTCATTTTTATGCGTGTTTTCTTTTCTCTGAATAGTGACTCTCCTGAATAAGTTTTTTTTAGTTTAATCCGGTCTAGTTACTTTTTAGCTTTAAATAAATGTGTAATTTTTTGGACAAGTCAAGTGTGTTTTCTTTGCAGTCATTATGATTACTACATTGACATCGTCGCATGCTCATCCTAAAATAAAAAGCCATTACAAGAAACTTTTTTGTCATTTGACAAAGAACCACCTTTTCCCGTTTCTTAAAAAATATTGTCGTCAGAGAAACTAAAATATTTCTGCTTCTCTGCACAGATTTGGTTCCTGTTTTTGTGCATCCACATTTTCATCGGATTTTTTTTCGGTGGAAGCGAAGGTAGAAAAAGTAATAAAGCAAAGTTAGCTTTTTCAGTGCTCTCGTCCACAAAAAAAGAATTCTGTTTTCTAAGAAAATAGCAAATGAAAGAGAGTTGAGTTGAGTAGACTCAGTATACT
Source organism: Entomobrya nicoleti (assembly GCA_034695465.1). Lineage (NCBI taxonomy): Eukaryota > Metazoa > Arthropoda > Collembola > Entomobryomorpha > Entomobryidae > Entomobrya > Entomobrya nicoleti. The sequence continues at coordinate 5,785 of JAQFZG010003663.1, read as the reverse complement.
ATGTTTAGTGGGTATATGAAAGAGATTTTTTATGACAGAGTAGTTGTGTGATGACCAGAGAGACGGACCATCCAAAAGTTTCTCACAGGTCTCTCTTTCTCTTGTCATTGAAGAGGTACTTGTGCTAGTCTCCTTACTCATCGTCAGTGTAAATAAAATGGTTCGAATGGGCCAGTCAGCATATAGCTTTAGCTTAGCTTGATAATCACCAGGCACACAAAAAGTATGTTTGTAATAGAACACCAAACGGAGACTCACAAAGTAAAAAAAGAAATACTCTTAACCTTGAAGTCATCGTTTTGCTTGTAAAGTATGGTATGTAGACTTTTTTTTCTGCAGCAGCTGCCGCTTTTACCAGTACAGCCAAAGACAAGACAGAGAAATTGGCTATTCTGAGTTGACTTAACTATACATATAAGTCTGTCTGGCTCTGGCAATATCAAACTATCTTCCATGCCATGCCACATGACTATGGTCATAATGATGATAATGGTGGCATGCATGCTTGTCAGTATATATACTTTGTATTGCTTCTTTCCTTCCGTTCCTGCTCACCAGCTCTCTCTCTCTCTCTCTCTCTCCTTTTAGCATTTTTCTCCATGAAAAAATCCAATAATGTTTCCATCTTGTAGAAAAGGACAGTAATAAGACGTGAAATACAAGTTGGTTTGTTGGAGTGTGTGTTTTTTTCTATTTTCATGAGAAGAGGAGAAAGTAGTTGATAGTTTACAAGTTACAAGTAAAACTATTATTTTGTGTTATGGCATGCCACTACGGTATAGTTACACCAGTTCTTATATAACTATAAAATGAACAACTTTTATCATAGTCATCTCTCACTTGTTCAAATCTAAAAAAAAAATGTTGCCTCTGCACTACAACAACTATAGCGAAAGTGATGCCAGCGCAAAAAAATATAAAAATGTTAGTTCTTATATACCTTGTCGTTTTATTTGGATCAGGAAGTTGAACAATTTGTGTCCTTTTCCCCAGTAAAAAAATGATAATGACTTGGTTGACTCCATGCGTATATTTTGTACGTATGTATGCTCATAATATACATCTTGTCATTGAACTGACCTTGCGCAGATATCATAAAAATTGCCTTTTTATTCCTCAAGCATTCAACGTTGATCGAAATAAAAAACGCATGGAAAAAAATTCCTTGCGATTAATATGAATCTGTTTCTAAAATATTAAAATAATACTTTTGTAGATTTTTTAAAAAGTTTTGAAACCCTAGAAAATGAAATGACTATGAAAACTAAATATTATCTTTATGTAGTTGACTGACAAGGCTCAAAAAACTATAACAATGTTCGAGTTAGTTCCGCATGAGTTTGTCATGTAACATTTTCATCATGATTGTCATCCTCTGGAAAATAAAGGCACTTAAAAAATAAACGACAAAAGAAAACTTGTAAATTCAAGTGTCTTTCTATGTGATATTGTTTTTCAGTTTTTGTGTATGAATGGAAACGAGAAATCAGTGAAGCAAAAAAATCATGCTTGCATTTTCATTCACATTCAGTGAATGAATTTTTTTATGGTGAAGTATTATCAACTTCAGAATAACAACATTTTTAATCGTTTTTCTTCTATGGCAAAATATAAAAAAACTATAGCATACAACATACATACGTAACTAACTATACTACTGTATAATTTTGGTAAATTTAATAAAAATGCGTGTATCCTCCTTCCACCCACTGTGTTCTTCATGCAAGAAAGAAAAATGTACACACTGTTTAACTCAATAACAGCGGCGGCGTGTAAATAAATATACGTTTTTGGCATGCAAGTATGGTCATGTTTTTTGAGGGTCATGCCTATATGCAACTCAGAAGGGAATACTAATGACAGGAAGAAGAAAAGCCGCATATTCCCTGTTCACAAATTTCTTGTAAAATTCGCACAAAAAATATTAATGGCATTAACATCATAACAACAACTGTGCACAGTGCACATTTATGTAAACTTGAAAGAGAGAAACTGACGTTTACTTATCGTTAGCAGTTATTTCACTGTTTAGTATTTTCCCCTACTCCCCCTGCTGTTCTAAAATGATAGTAGAGAGTGCACTAGTGTTGCTGATAGTGAAATAAGATGAAGACGATACCCTGACGGGTTTTTTGTAGTTTCTTCCCATTTTTTTTTCTCCTGGGCAGCATTGCTATATATTGTTGTTGCAGTAAATACTTGAGATTGGTTGGCTGACTTTTGGTGGATAGAAGATGGAATTTATGAAAACGACAGAGAATAAAAGGCATTGTTGTTCGTTTTTGAAGGAGTTAACATTGTATGGAATAAGCGGTAAAAAAATATATATAGTACGTGTGTGAGTAGCGTACCAAAACCAGCCGGCTTGGCACTTTGTGTAATACTCTGGTATACTACCATCACCACCACCACACAATGCGATATTTGCATAGACATGCTAAAGTAGTAAAAAGATATACATAGTTTCACATGCATACGGAAAAAGGAGAGAAGAAGAAGAAGAAAAGACTTGAAAAGTTTCTTTGCACCACCAGCTTTCTCTCGGGTAACCTTCTACTTTTCTTTGTATAAATATATACAAAGTCTTGTGTGAGTGTGTCGACATATTAGCCGATTCCTTTCCATTTTGATCGATTTTGTGGATCGGCCATCTCCCGCTTTCTCCACTGCTTTCTCTATGAAAAGAACAGAGAAAGCTGATGGAACTGAGAGAGAGAGAGAAAGAGAGAGTAGTTTTTTTATAGCAAACTCAGTGATATGGCTGTAGTAGAAAATAGTGGTGGTTGCTTGGTAGCTGTAGTAAAAGCAGAAGGCTCTCCCACATTCAACACACAACGCATTCCACACGCTTTGTGTAAAATTCAAGAGTGCAGAGCCGAGTAGAGTATATGGTATGAGTAGGCAGGGTACCTCAGAGAGAGGGGACATAATAATAGCAGAGAATAGAATGGAACAGAGTAGACATAGACATACTCACACTCACACAGAAACACACTTGGCTGCACACAAGCATTTTTTTCCCCTCTCTCTTCACTGCCATCATCCATTATTATATGTGTGTAGTCTTCTGCTTCTTCAAGTCAGGGAAGGATAATAAGAATATTGAGTAGTAGGCAGCTATACTATTCTTATCAACTCTTTTCACCGCTGCATTGTGTATTGTGTGTGTGATGCCTGGTTATATGTAAGAAAATAATAACACAATACATAACAATGCTACGCATACACCACACACGTACAACAGACATCTCACATCTCTCTCACGAAGACTTTCACTTCAGCTTCTTCCCGAGCTCTTCTTTTTATCTATTTTACTTTTTCGTGGAAAAATAAGAGTTTTTTGTTGTTCAAAATGAGACTCTCATCTTATTGTCTTCATGTATTATACAAGGAAGAGAGAGAAAAAAAAGAAGCACTTATTTTGTCCGAAAAAAAAGAAAGAATAAGTACGTTTTTTTCTGGTGGAGTATTACCATTCAATCTAGTGAACAGACCAGAGAGGAAAAAATGTGAAAAGAAAAGCGAGAGATTGAACAAGCAAAATATTATGTATAATAATAATGCATGTATATATGTTCATAAGTCTAATACTTTGAATTATGTATCTAACAATCTATATCTTATCTCGTCATCGTTTTTTCCCCTCTCTCTTCAATACAATCAGTTGAACTGTTTCAGCAGAAAAAAAACCTAGAACAATGAAAATGTTGTGGATAAGTAGCATTAAGTATACTGTAATTCCGATGGCATTTTTTTAGAAATGTAAAGATAGATGGGAAAGACCGACAGACGTGATGTTATTAATGTTATGTGACCATCATCAATATAATATCACGTACTCCTACTTTGCTCTTCTCTTGATGATGATAGTTAGTAAGTTTCCTTCTTCAGCTTGTTTTATTTTTTTTACCCTTCTCTCTTCAAGTCAAGTGGTGAGAGAGTGAGACGAGAGGATAGACACAGCGAATAATGGTACTTTTTGAGTAAGCTGCATCGACGATAAGCTTTTGCAAGAGCACGAGCTACAGCAAAAGAGAAAGTTACAAACGGAGCCTGTATGAGTGAGAGTCCACGCGTGTTTTTTTGTGCCTTTTTTCTCTCTTTTTCGCTTGCTTCCTTTTCGAGTATAACCTTTAATAAAAGAAAAAAGAAAATCATCTTACTATATACATTACAACAGCAGCAAAGGTACAAAGTACACAGAAGAGATTAGCGTGTTAAAGTATATCGTACAAGGAGAATATTATATGTATTTATTTCGACGTGGGTTGTAGATTTTAAAAAAAAGGTAAGGTAGGTAGGTAGGTGGATGAGATGTTTGTACTCTGTACTTTTTTTTCAGGAAGAAAATGATATTTTTGTTAGCGGAACTGAGAAGTATAAGAGTACGGGTTACGTTCAATGATGTTAAATTGACGAGTTTGTGTACAGTGTGTGTGCCATCACCACCACTGCTGCACATGAAAGGTGTACTTTTACTAGCAATATAAAAAAAGAAGAGAGGAGCATTCTAGATGATATTACTTTTAGCACACTTGTTTCAATTCCATTCCTCCTGTGAAAACAATGATAACTTTGGAACGGAAAGCAAAGTAAATGCAACCAGCAACCGAGACGATGAGGATGAGAGAGAGAGAATGAGAAGAAAAGACAAGGAAAATGAGTGGGAATTCGTGTCGAGGAAAATAGTTCATTTATATGTAAATGTCAATAGAAGCATTCCTTCTTTTCAAGCAATTCACTACCGGGAATAAAGAGCAGTGAATAGAATACACACGCATCCGCGCACACACACACACCTTAGTTTCGATTGGACAATTTGGAAATTTCTATTTCCGTCCATAACAAGCGAAAAACGAAGTAAAAGGAGTGAGAAAGCTTGCACTCTCAATCACACAAGAAGAATAAATACTTGACTTGAAAGAGACTCCAGCCACTTGGACTGGTTTAGGAAACAGAAAACCCCAAAAAGCATTCATGTCATGTCATTTTGTGAGGTTAGTACACTTACGATTAGTTTCGTTGAAATAAAAGGTATGCAAAAATTACAACAGAAATAAAATGGTAGCATATATATTGTAGCGCGAGCTCTTAAAAGGAACACGAATATTACTACCCTTTTTTATGGATGGTGTTGTGGTGATGGATAGCGATTCTGTTGCTAGCATTATTATTATTGCTGCCGCCATATGGAATTTTCATATTGAGTAGCACTGGCAATAATGACTTGTCTCTCTCTCTCTTTCACAAACAGTGCTAAAAGCAGGCAACAAATTTTCTGCTACTGCTGCTGAATTGTACGTTTTTAATATATATTTTGGAGTGGTGGTGGTGGTCACTCTTTGTCTCGCTGAAAATAAAGTAGCAGGTAAAACATAATTTTTTTTTGAGTAGGATGCAATGATGATGATGATAATGCTTGATAATGTTTCATTTATAAATAAGTAATATTCATGTAGGTGTTTTGGTATTGCTTGGCATGTGTGGTGTATGAACCATTTAGGCACCTATTTTATTATGGTCAACTCTCTCAGTTCACACAAAAAAATTGACATGAAATTATTGTCATCGTCATCATCTGACCAAACCAAAGAGTCAACTCACTCAGATCAAATCAGTGTCATTTGAAATTATATTTTCGGTTCTTGTTGTTGCCTATAATGTAAAAGCATGCACATAAGATTATGTAGGTAGAAGCAAAAGGAGAGCTAGTAAATATGCCTGTGTGAGTGATTATGATGTATTTTTTCCTTTTCTGGCATTTTAAACGCACTCACTCTCTCTC
>JAQFZG010003662.1:0-13169 GCA_034695465.1 Entomobrya nicoleti | reverse complement strand
AGATATTTCGTGCTGTAAGCAGATTTACAGTTGATGTAGCTGTAGGCAATGAAACACGCATTCGTTCGGATGGAATAGACATCAGTTATTTTATCCCGGGGAACATTGCTACAATTTCCAGTCGAGTTACTTTTCCAAAGCAATCCTATTTTAAAATAAACATTTTAAATTAGGCAAACAATAAAGTTAAGCGCTTTCAGAAAATAAATGAAATTTTATTGAATTATTTTTTTAATTTACCCGTGAAATTTTCCTGTTTATAAACTTGAATGTTGACTCAATGTTCACCCGAAATTACCAAACTGCTCAACAGGTAAAATAAATTGAAAGTCAAGGATAACTGGGCCATTTTTACTCACAATCAGTTTTTTACGTAAAACAACTTGTCAGAAATATGGCTTTAGATTCCCAATTTTAACTATTTGTTTGATTAATATCGGCTTCTAAAAAGATTTGGTTTGGACAGCTTAGCAACTTGGTTGAGAGTGGCTGGTTTCTTCGTTACAAGACATTGTATTCAAGACAACACTGATAAATATATATGTTGAATTGGTTAAGATATGGTCAGTTCAGTAAAACAATCTTTTACGTTGCTATACAGGAAATGGTTTGTGATATGGAGAAAAAAAATTATGCTGTTCTGCTTGTTTGACTTATTAAACTAAACAACATGACGAGATGTCAGCTAGCAGTGCTCAAACTAATATAAATAAATGATTGGAATTCATTAAATATTTAATTCACTTTCACTGGTTTGCACCTGAGTACAAAAGAATGTATGCACCTTTTAAAAATTTAAATTTAATGGCACGCAGTCAAACAAGTTCTGGACGACTTATTGCCAAGGTTTTGACATATTTGTCACCTGGTTACTAAGGGGATGCTTATTTGCTATGGAATAAATGATTTAGAAAAAAATCGAAAATAGGTAAAAACTGTACTCTGACTGTTGATTTAAATGTTTATTGGTAAATAGCTTTTTGCTTTAGAGCACAGACAGATAAACTTTGTTTTGGTTATTGATTAAATGATACAACTTGCCACTGCTGTCACTGGATAAAGCTGACAAAATTTTGCCTTTTTCCTCTTTTTATGCACCTAATTTGTTGTGGTACAGATATGACTTTATATCGAATGTGGTCGCTACTCGGAACTACATCATATCTCTATGTATTCTTGTTAATACGTTCTCTCGTTGTGATGTACAGAAAAATAAAAAGAGAGCAAGTATAGCAAGTGGGTGTTTTTGCAATGACAGCGATTACGAAGAATAGCGGATGCACAAAAGGAAGCGGTGGACACTCACGAACTGAGCTCCATGCTAAACCGAAATTTGTGCTCTCGTAGAGAGAGGCGTGAAATGGCTTAGATTTCATGATAAATTAACCGTGTGGATGCTTTTCTGTAATTGGCGTATGAGTAATTTAACAGTGACGTGAGAGTTTCACTACATTTGCAACTTTGTGAGGCTCGTTTATACTTTATGATGATCATTTATGATTGTTTTTTGGAAATTGGGACACTCCTTGATAGCTGGATTAGGGGCAATTGAAAATATTGTATTTTTTAAATACAGGAAATGAGTATCAACACGGAAGTGGATTAAACGAAGTCAATATACTGTTCTCATTAATATATATTGTATATGTATTAATAAGAAATTATATAATTATATGTTCTCAATAATTTGCAATGTAGTTAAGAAGAAAATAATATGGAGAGCAGGATTGGCCCAATCGAATAATAAATTTAGCGTAAATAATAATTTGACCATAATACTTAATAAAATATTTTTATACTTTTGAAATAAATGACAAAAACCGAACAAGCCTCTAAACGACTGCATCTGCTGTCAATCGAGTTTCTTTCAATCGTATAAAGACTAACTAGTAGAGCCAATATCTGGTCCAAAGGACTGGATTATGTACTTATTTTTGTTACGAGATCTGTTTGGTTATTGCGATGCAATTGAAGCTAGACTTACAAAAATTAAAAAACAAGGTCCGCTTATAGGGTCCTCTAAAAAAATTAAGGATCAAATAGTAAGTTTATTGTCAACATGAAATTTTTCAACGAAAATACTGTAAAAAAGAAACAAAACCTTGATACAAAACCTCAAAAGCTTTCTACTCTACCTTTAGAGACAGGTTAAGGAGGTTAAATTTAATTTTGTCAGTAAAATTTCGAAATTCTTCACATAATGCTCAATTTGTGCAGTGAACTTATAAAAGTCGTCATTGTGTTTCTTTAAAATACCCTTCATCATATTTTGATAATTATCTTGGTTTTGTTTTAATTGGTCATACTTTGTCTCCAGTTCCATAACTTTATAGGTAATGGTTAAAATATGTTCTGTATCCACGTCAACGCTACTTTCTGTGTTACTCTCATAATTTTCCTGCCTTTCAGTAGATACCACTTCAATGTTTCCGGTTGACAACTGGGCAGACATACAGCTACTTTGATAATAAAGAGAGTTTGGATTTGGTCCAAATGACTGAATCTTGGTTGTGGTTTTGGTCCCACTATCTCTTTGGACATGATCATGCATGTATCTGGAATCCATTGAATGCCCAGCTGGTATAAGCTTAGAATCCCACTTATCGACTTTACAATCAGGCTCATAATATGCCAACAGAGAATTATGATGATTGTTTATAGACCAAGTATCCATATTTTGCACACATTGGGAAATGTTGACACATGAGCATACGTTCTTATAGCTTTGAAGCACATCCGGAATGAAAGAACTGAGGTAACTAAAAGTGTAATATTTGGTTATGTCAATGTTTAGCTGACTACCACCTTCCTCTTCGTTACAAGTATGCAATGATGCAATCCATCTATATCTCCGTGAAAAGTGATGATGGGTTAAAGGCAATTTTACCTCTGTCGCTTTAATATGCTGTGTAACAAATGTGTACATGAACATACTGATAATCAGTTAAAATTATATCTCCCCGCAGATACTTGCTAGTTCTAGAAGATTTACAATTTGGATGCCAGTATGCAATGAAACATGTAACCGTTCGGATGGAATTTTTTGTAGTGTAGCATTTGCTCGTCAGGTTGCCCTTTTGCGGTACAGATATAAAAGAACATACTACTATTGTAATGTGTTGTAACGTGATCAATGTAGGTTCAAAATGTGTAAAAGAGGGAGAAAAAACAACAAATAAATGTTCACGTTTTCTGCAAGTCTAAACTAAATAATAATTTGTGATTTAATGTATTGAAATCATCACATTAAAATATATATTTAATTAAATGTCCATTAAAACCCCAAAAAATAATTGATTCTCATTTAATCCATTATTTATTTACCTTGAGTATTTATGTAAGTGAACTTTTGTGTACTTTGACTAATTTATCATACTTAATTCATTGTTAAATATAAATTATTTTTCATTCTAAAGAACCCAAAATGATTCCTTTTCCGGTCCACATCAACCATTCCAAAATCTCAGAATATTTCTTTTACCCAACTTTTTTTGTATTTTTTTCAATATTTTCTTTAAGATTCCTATATTTATTTTTGACAACACTCTTTTCTTTTTTTTCATTGCACCCATTAAGCCCAGCTCCTGCTCAAGTCCTTCTAGCCCCGAGCGTAAATCATTTTTTTTTAAAGAAAGATTTATTTGAACTATTTTATTGTGTTTGTACAAAATTACTTGATTAATAATTAATTCTTTGAGCTAAGCTCCAATGACTTTAATTAAAATAATACTACCCACAGCGCCATCGCATTTGTTAATGAACTTGAACATAAATCCTAATTTAAATTAAATATAATCTAATTAGATTAAAAGTTATAAAATATGACTATTCGTTAGTTCGTGCTTTATCCTCTAATCGCTGTAAAGCGCTTTCAATCTGTTCTATTGTATGAAGTTTATAGTTTGTGTATTCCAAGCATTTAAGTCGTAATTCTTTGAATATTGTTATGGCCTTTTCAAAATTTCCCATTGCTTCATGTGAAATTGCAAGGTAATATTTTTGAAATCTTGCTTCGTCGGTACATTTCATGATAAAACCCTGATTCTCAACCAGTTGTGTCAATATGGGGACAGCTTCTTGGTGGCGTCCTTTTTTTGAATAAGCCACTCCAATATTGGCTAGCGAATTTAAAACCAAAAAGTGTTTTTCATCCACGAGTTTTTTTAACTGTTCGTGGACTTCTATGGAGAGAGGTAACGCTTCATCGGTCATGTCACGTTGTAACAATAATGATGCGATATGGCATTTTGTGTGCAAAATATAAACACAATCTTTTTCATTTTGTCCACCCATTTCATTCAAAGCTTTCTGGAATGAGTTATGGGCGTCTTCAAAACGCCCGGAACAAAATTGGTAAAATCCCAGGCCATGCAATATTCTCCAGCCATCATTTTCTGAGCGCTTAGCCTTTGGTTTTTTTCAAGTGGGTTTGTAATAACTCACTGTATAAATTGATAGATTCATCATAATTTGCCATATGACCATGGATGGAAGCCTTTAGACGTCTAGTATAGTTTTCTAAATTTTCACGTTCTATCTCTGAGACGAGGTGTAAATTTGCTAAAACATAATTTGCCGTTTCAAGTGCATTTTCAAACCTTTTAAGATCCCTTTGTAAGCTCCCGATATCATAAATATTTATCAAAGCTACGATATTACCTGATTTAAAATCATTGTACAATTCATCACAAATCAATTTTGCTTTTTCGATTTGCCCACTCTCAAAACAAAATGAAGCGATATAATAACGTAACTTAGAAATCAAAACATGATCAGTATTCAAGTATGGTCTGGCTTCGTTTAAAGTTGCTTCAAGGTTTTGAAGCGAATCAAAGAATTTGCCTTGTTCACTTAAAGTATAGTCGCGCATGGCTTGCAGTCGAAATATGGAGTCTGCATGCTCTTTTATACTCAAATTTTGTTTCAATACAATCAATGATGAAGTAGCAAAATCAGTTGCACTTGAAAACTGCCCACCATCATGCATTTTGCGTACTAGATTCTTTGGAAAATTCAAAAATTCTTTCACCAGAGAATGGATCTTAGCTGCATGTTTCCATGTCTCTAAAGCGTGATTAATTAAATCATGGCCAAGATTCAAACAATATGATGTCATAATCGAATGTATGATAGTTTCAGTTTCATTTTTTTGAGCAACGCGTATTCGTAGCACATCTTGAGCTAGTCGATGCATACTAAAGTAAACTTCACTACTCTTTCCAACTGGCGTGTATTTTATAATGGAAAGTCGTTTTATCAGAACCAAAGCGCTTTCCACCGAGTCATTATCTTTTTCTGCTAATTCCGAAAAGAAACTTGAAGGAATATTGTCAGCTGACATGAACGCTACTTGTGCAAGAATTTTTGCAGCAAGTACGCCAGAAGGTTGAGAAGCTTCTATTTTCATGAGGGCCAAGGCTAAAGTTTTATAAGTAGTTTTACCTTGTGACGATAAATCGATGGAAAAATCACCATCAAGTAAGCGTTCCGGAATGCGGTCTAGGTCGACAAGGTAATCCTGTGGCTTATAATTTGGACTCATTTCCATTTTCTCCTTAATGAACCCAATAGCTTGGCTTATTGCCAGTGGAAACATTTCGAGTCTTAAAACGAGGTCAGAAATACCATTCATAAACTCTTCAGATGTTGAAACAGATACATCTAAGCCCTTTTTAACGAATTCTACTGCTTCATTCAGCTCAAGGCTGCCTAAGGAAATTAGTGTTCCAGTTTTTAGAACTGAATTCTGTGATGTTATCAAAATTGATAATTTACTTCTTTTAGAAGACGTTTTAGGCATAAACATTTGTAAGATTTTCCTTGTCACAACATTGTCTAATACAACCAATGACTTTGATTTTTGAAGCTTGTCATAGACGTCATTTAAAATGGATGATATATCTCTTTGTTGGCTCGAAGAACCTAAAATTGGTACTTCGAGGTAATCTTTTGCAATATTTGTGAAGTCAGCGGAAGCTGTGAAAACAGACTCGCAATTTATCCAAACAATTTGCTTGAAAATATATTCGTATGCTTCTTCGTCTAAATTTTGAAGAAACATTTTTGCTAGTTCTGTTTTGCCAACTCCTCCAATCCCAATAATTGACGCCGTACCTCCATCAGACAATAGGCTTTTCAATAAAACTTCTAGTTCTTTACGCCGACCTGTGAAAAGTTCTATTGCCTCTTTGGTCTGGAAAGGAATTTGTTTAAATTCACATATCCCAAAGTCAGTTTGATTATCAGCAGTTGAAATTATTTGTGCCGTTTCATTAAGAAATTTCAGGGCTCCAGTCTGCCCTGTTTTTTCTAACCCTTCAATTAAAGATTTGTATCCATTTTCTCTCGTGAAAAGAATACTAAAGAGCTCCTTGGATTTTTCCAGTTGGTTAGTAAATGTATCCTGTAAATGTATAGGCACAAAATTTGCCATTAGTTCTTTTAACCATTTTATTAATAGTAGTTAGTACTACATATGTACATATATACAGACCAGTTGCTTTTCGTCAGATAACGCAATCGTTCCTGTTGACCGCAGATAAGAAATTAAAGTGACGTTGCAGTTAACCAGCTCAATGAGTTCAGGTAATAGAGCTGTTATTTTTTCCTTGTTGACTTTTTCCATCTTCGTGCCACCAGAAGGTTATACAGTAATTAGATTTTTAGTTTGGGGTTTCTGTTTTAACAAAAAAGAAAACAATAGTATGTATGTATATAAGTAATACTTTTACCCTAAGAATATGCTTGCTTATTATATGTTCTAAATATTACTTTAGGGCCTATATAAATTTTTTGGTAATATATTTAGGCATAATTTGGTAATTTTAATGATTGCATTTCTAGATCGCAAGTTGGCATGGTTAATATAACAGTAAAATTGAAATCAAGCTTCGACTTTTCCCATTGTTAAAAAATGCATACGACACATACATACGTCAAGTTACATGCAATGCGTAAACACTCGAAGCTGAAAACGTAAAAAAAAAATTGTTAATTTCAATTCAATTTCGCATACCAAGTGTTGTTGGCAAGTTTTACCTCGATCCCCTTTTTAATCGAATGTATATTTTATGATGTATAACCACTCATGTAGGACTAGTACGATTAATTATGCATGATACACATGATTATTATTTATTATGACTGGCTGGTGATTTTATATACTCTTTATATAAAATATTGTTCCCTTGACTCATCACTCATCCCCTGTTATCTCGTTTGTTGATCCACTTTGATTTTTTTTACAGTTGGAGCTTGATAAAATTCTTCCGTTGAGTGAACGAGCATTTTAATGTCGAACAGCTTTTATGGAGAAAAGTTCATATTAACGTACGTTTGCACTTACTAACTGCGTGGTTGAAAATATGAACTGTATGCGTTTGTAAATTCGTTCATTTTATTGTGAAACAAACAAATGTCGTTTTTTAAAGTGAAATTCTTAATCCCATAACAGGAAATCTATACAAAATATCAGTTGGTACATGTTTGTGCTAAAAACCAAATATTATCGTTAAAAAATCCGAAATTCAATAAAAACGGTACAGTTATTGTGAATACAAGATGACTGACATGAAAGGTGCTTTCTCAAGCCCAAAATAAGCTCAAATTGAATTCCTTATGGAAATCATGTCGTGATGTGTGGAATACGATAATGATTTGCAATGGGTCATGGAAAGAATAATATCTTATCAATGTTTTATATAGGCAGTTAATAACGTATTCATACGTGAGTCACTATACATGAGTGCATCAGTAATGATACTTGTCAGACATGAGTAGTTACAAATGCAAACTTTGCACTTTAATTAAATGTAGGCCGGATATATGAGTTTCATAAAGAAATGGTTATTTGAGGTTGTGTAATCATTACAAACAAACACAAGAGAATGTGGCGATGCTTAGCAGTTTTTTAACGGAATATTATTAACTTCACCGGCCAAAGGTACACACTTTTAAATCAAAAACCAATTTATGTCTCGCTGAATTATTATTATTACACTCGTTTTAACTAGCAAGACCTCGCATTGTGTTGTTTCATTACAGAGAGATTATTGTTTAGTGTGAACAGATAAGCAATTATTCAACTAAATTTCACCACTTATGTATTTGATTATTAAACTTTGTGGGTTACGTCTACTACGTCTGGTAGTGTGTAATTTAAGTTATGTATGTATGTATGCATTTTTGATACAGTACCGATTATTTATGTGTAAATTTACAAGCGTTGTTTTATTTTTTATTTACCCCATGTGAATCGTTGATACTGACTAAGCTAGCATTTCAACCTTCAATCGTTTTATCTACTTTTGTTAACAAATGGAATTAAATTTAATATATCTACAAATGAAAACATTTATACATATGTGATAAACAGCAAAATGAACGATCCCTAATGCATCAATTTGATAACAGGTTACCAATGAGTCACAGTTTTGAAGTGTTTTCTGTATCACCATCTTTAACCCACCTAAAATGTATTCTTTTGTAAATTTTGAGGTTAAAAACCGAATTATTACGTTGGAAATTACAATATTTATTATACATTTGGGATCCGGTTATAATATTCTGCTACCGATATTTTGCTAACAAAATTCAATAACACTGTGCCAACTACGTATTTGTCAATGTATCTGCGTAGTTAATATACTCAGCTTGGTCGTTGATGCACTAGAAAACTCTGTCCCACAAAATGTTTTCAGATAGCTCTTATCCTATGTCTGATGCAGTTTGTATGTATCCACAAATATACTTTACCAACTCATCGAATTTGATCATATAAATACCCTAATCAGTAGTAACCGCTAAGCATGAATATGCGAAGCTCAGCAAAATATGGATATGACAATGAGAAAAGAAATAATAAACTTACCTTGTTGCTGTATGTACTAAACCCGGCCATCCTAACCACAGAAGATTTCTAAAATGAACATAAATATCAAAAAGTTACAAATTGCTATGGTAACTCAATTTTTCATTGAGCTAATATTGCTTTAAATGTGCATGAATAAGTTTTTATTACGCATTTTGACAACACACGACTTACAAAGCTTTTACTTCTTCAGTTCCGGATGGTCCAGTAAAGTAAAACGTCAAATTGTTGCACAGGTTGGTATAAAATTCGTCGTTTTTGTTGCCACAGTCCTTTTAACACCTGTTATACAAATAAAGAAAACAACTTTAGAATTATGTGCAAATATGAATTGTAGAATTATGTGGACATATTTCGGTTAACAGATACCAAACTGTCCTAAATTAAATATTGAAAAGTTTCCTTTTAGCATATTTTCTAGCTGAATGAAAAAAATTGTAAATTTTTTACAAAAGGTTTTAAATTTATTTATAAAATAATTTCCAGCACCAAATACCTTCAGGTTCTGAGATGTTACCAAAAGCCGAATATTTGTACCTTCTGTAAAAATGTAAAAAGATTCCACATACCAAATATAAGTAAAATACGTTTTTAAGACTTACCAATTTTCCAAAAAAGAGAACCAGGCCAGTTGAATAAACAGCTAATAACAAAATTATTACACAGGTGTGGAGAATTTAGGTTATGATACTTTATTTGTTTCCCTTCAACAATCACGTTTTGATCTGATTCACTGCAGACAAGCTACTGACTTATCCGAAAGTATCGCTTACCTCTTTAAATAAAATAATTTAAGTTCATTTCTCAGGTGCTGAGCTGTGGTAGAGGTTTGATAAGCCTGTTCATCAACTTTGTGCTTGTCTGATAACGTTGAAAACCAACTTAAAAATAAATGTGCGTCAGTTCGATTGCCTTTTTGATAGTATGTGGTTATGCAAAGCAAATTTAAGGTATGTCAAACATGGGTATGTTATCTACTAGATATGGTTTGGCTTGTATGTAAGCACAAGCAGTTATCAGATTTGACTCGGCAAAAACGACTTGTAAAAGGACAGATTGGTTGTATTGGTTGTAGAGTGCAAGCACAATTGGTGGATACCGGCTCAACGACTGATGCAATTATTTATCTATTTTTATGATATCTCAAACCAACCACAACTGATTTACTAGTACAGATCAATTAAATAAATGCGACGCCCTAATAGATGCAATGCATGAGCTTTGTATCTGATTCTATTTTGATTATTTGGTTTAACATCAATTAAAAAAATTTAAATAAGGGTTAACACATTTTATGGCTGTAAATGCTGCCAGAGGTGCATGGTAATGATGGTGAGTGACATGATGACGTTTTTTGCTACAAGTTTTTGCATATTTTCTTTATCCATGACAGTAACAAATCTGTGTTTATGAATTAAAGCAATTATACTTCATTCTTTACTGCATTTATAAAATATAATCTTGAATGTATGTTGAGAGAGCTAGCAGCCGATATGTGATGTACAATAATCCTTAAAAAATTAATTAATCCATTAACTAACTATTATGAATAAATTTAGCACGGTATGTAATGTAATACAAATTACCTTTAAAATGTTGTTGTCCATAAAGTTGAATATTTACTCCATTTGCCCAAATATTTACCAGACAAACTGCGAAGAAAATGAACGATTGTGTTTCTATTTTTATTTTCCCATTTTTTACACAAAAACAAGTATACCTATTATCTTTTTAATTTGAAGTTTACAATAGTGTTACTACTTACTCCAGCTTGTTTAAACAGAAACTGCTGAGCTGCTATGCCATAATAGTTGGTTAAAAGAATATGTGTAGAGTGGTTGTTGTTGTAGAAGTGCACGTAACAAGGCAGTTAGAATGTAAAAATAAATAGGAGATGATGAATGTCTGCAGCTATAAATATCCACGTTGTACTTCAATTAATAATATATATTTTTGTCTAGTTGACCAACAAACAAGTCATTTTTAATTAAACTTCATTCACTCACTATCAACCTCAGCACAATACACAACATATCACAAGTTGTTCAACTACATCACGGCTTATTGATATGGTAACAGTAAAATAATGCATAAATATGAAGCGAGCTTAAATGCATACTGCGTTGGATTAGCTGTAAGTATTTTATTTTAACGATTGTATTGATATTAAAAGAATGCACGCACACAAAGTGACGCGTAAAAATGCCATTATTTTTACATTGAAAATGTCACAAGTTTGCTTTGGACCATACAAGCTGTTCAAAATCATATAACCGCCGATAGTTCTGGTTTTGGCCTTTTAATTTTACACCCTCTGTGTTGGGCTATATTAAAACTCATTTTTATTTAAATTTACAATTGTACACTGTAATTTCATCGAATGTTTGCATCCATGTTAAATAATTTTAAAACTTATAGCATAAGTAATATTTGAAAATTTACATGAAAACAAAATAAGTTTAAGAAAATTTTAATATGAAAATTTTGGATTTCCATTTTTCTTTTTATGTATTAGTCTTTCCGAATTTTGGAACAATTTTATCGTTTGGCTATGCTTCCAAGGATAATACACGTAATCCAAATATATACACTTGTAGTTAAATAGCTCACTATCTTAAAAAATTATGTTTAGAATTTGATTGAAATCGCACTTAAGTAAATTAAAAGTTTAGAAAACTACCACCTAATTTTCATAATTACCTTTGCCAAGGTAATTGCAATTAGGTACTTATATGTAAGTTAGCATATGTAGGTCATATTGTAGGTATGATTACAGTCATTACTTAAAACAACATTGAACTCTTGAACTTTTGACGTTAGCTCTAAATATAAAGATGACAAACATCACTCGAATTTCAATAAAATAAAAAATGGAAACTTATAAACCAAACCAATAGTTACTATAGCCACTTAACTCGACATATGCTTAAGTAGCAATTAAAAATAAATACTATCAGCAGATTGCAGCTGTGGCAGAGTAAAAAAATGCAAATAACGTGAAAACTTGTATGTATCATTACAGCTTCACCATAAAAAACAAAAGTTTTTTTAAAGTAAAATAAAGTCTACACGTGTTCATTTTGTAATAATTTTGGTAACAAATATGGTTTTTCCACATTAATTATTTACACTTCTGGACAACCTACTTTCTTAATTACATTTTACCTCACAAAATAAATTTGGGTGTTTGGATAAACCAATCGACTAATTGTAAGAGTTATGCCGGTCATGTTTAACACATCAATTTGTCGTAAAGTCTGCTTTTTAATGTAGTTCAGCATTCACGTTTATGAAACCCAGTTTTCTAAATTTTCAAACGATTTATTTGAACTGTTTAAAAAAAATCAACATTCTGCCCGACAATGATAAAGTTAAAATGATGGAAAAAGCGGTTATCAAATTGAAGAAACAAATGTGATATCGAACTTTGCGTACTTTATGTCAAAATATTAACGCGATACTTCATAATTTCAATAGTATTTTCACTTTGGGTAATTCAAAACGAGCGTTTTCAAAGTATCTAATTTTTTCCTTATTCAACAACTTACACGGGAACTAAAAAAAGTGCCGCTCGCAGATCAGCAAGTGGATAGTGAATTCTGGATCATTTTTACTCGTAGATTACGAATCTGGAAACTTTTTTGTGTAAAACTTACAAATGAATTTACTAGGTCGATCTTTAGTTTTGTACATTATAAGACCAAGCCATTATAATGGACTATATAGCCTTTATTTCGTTAGTATATTTCTCAGAAACTATCTCTTTTGTATCTGTGTTTTATATAGTGATGATTTGGGACGCATATTTACTGATTATGTGAGCTTGATAGCTCCCAGAGCTAAATTAACATAGATTTTCAAGAACAAAAAATGCTTGTAATAAATTCATTTGTGAATTTTACACAAAAAGGTTTCCGGATTCGTAATCTACGAGTAAAAATGATCCAGAATTCACTATCCACTTGCTGATCTTCGAGCGGCACTTTTTTTAGTTATCTGGTTAGATATAATTATATAAATATTTAGGTCACAATGCTTAAAGTTAAAGTGTCTACATGTTTAAATAAATGTTTTAAAAGCAAAGATTATATTATATATTAGGTTTACATAAAAGTGACTCGTGTCTAAATTTTTGTGCGTCATTAGCCAAGCAACTGGTGCTGTATGTTGTATGCTATTTCTCAGGTCTCAAACTTTGCAAAATGAAAACGTTATTATTATTCTCCTTTTGGAAACTTTTCTTTACGACATCAGCAGAAATATCTCAGCTTGTACCTAAGTTACCCATAAATATTGAAAA
>JAQFZG010003661.1:0-13170 GCA_034695465.1 Entomobrya nicoleti | reverse complement strand
ACCAAATTCAACTTACAAATTCCCGGAAACTCATCAATAAATCTTTGATTCAAACTTCTAATGACAACATATCCACAAGGTACCAATCCTGTGAAAATATGGGTTTTCAGCATGGGTATGGCCAATGGTGACATGCACTCATTAAAGCAGCAACACAAAACTTGTAATTTGCGGTAGCATTTAATACTCTCGTTGATATCCCGCAGAGAGTCTCTAGTGTACTCTGAGTCGTTGTGATTACTAAAAAAACAGTTCAGTTAAATCCAGTTAAAATCAGTCTTTCATTCAACTCAACATAAAATACACATACTGCATTTCTCTCAACCAAAACTCCAAGCTATTAGAATGAGCCACCATGATCCATTGATACAAAATGTAGTTTGTAATTACTTGACCGACAAGCATAAATTCATGAAGCGCTCCAGGAATCAAGCAGTACCAAGGTTGAGGATAAATGTATGAGAAGAGGTACCATGGTTGGTAGGGCAACACCAAGAATAAACACACAGATGCGAACACTTGACTTGTATTTGATGGAATGCTGAGATTAATCACAAGCCTGCCACCGTCTTCGTAGCCATCCAAATGAAGTACATATTTCTCTACGCAATCATGGTTAAATCGGAACAAGGTGTTGATGTACTGGCGAATCTAATAAGTAAATAAATTTAATCAATATTTCAAAAATGTCTGATTCTAGTTTACTTAACATGAATAATTACAGTCAAACTGAAAAGTGGAACGTTACGCGCTACATAAAGCTCCAAATAGTTTTTGTCTCATATCACCCCAGCTGGGTAATAGTCGGGGTAAATTGGGACAAAAGTCATAAAGATGACTAGGGAGCGTGTAACGTTCTAATTTGTGTGTTACCTTGTCTTCGTAAATGAACATGTTGACGTTAAAGTAGACAGCGCATACATACCAGTATACACTCACAGATGCCATGAATACTTCCCGATTGCTGTCAGCCTGAAGCTCTTTCATGCGGGAGAAGAATGTGTAGATTTGATACATTGTTAAACAAAGTGTCTGGAAGGTAGCAAAGCACCATTGAATTCTCCAATACCTCTCAAACTTTGGAGTCCATCTATCAATTTTATGAGTTTTTGGGTTAAAACGCCAAGGAACCGTTCCAGAGCATATGGCAAGTAGCAATATTTGCTTTAGTCTGGACATTGTTGCGGCATCCAGAAAGTAAGGTCGATCATGTATTGCTGCAGGTGTATCGTTATTTGAATCAGTTTTTGGAGCGAAGTCTCCGTCGATTCCAATAATGTGATAGGATGGATCTCGTGTAATGCGATGATGATTGAAAGGGGAATCAATTTTGGTTTCATTTTGTGTGAGTTTGCTTATTCGAATAGATGTGTCACTTAAATTGTATGAATCGACTAATGTCAATCCGTTGACCTATAAACAAAAATCAGCAAAATTTGATGTTTTTTTTTGCTTTTACAATTGTTTTGAGATATTTTCGCTTAAAAATATAAGTTTGATTTACCTTCGCAATATTTTTTCTCTTCCTTTTCCGCAGTGTTCCGTTGTACTGCATTTTGTAAGCTTCTCTACTTGAAAGACCGTTTTAGCAGGGTCTCAAAAAACGACTAAACTGACTAAACAAACATGCTTATTAGATACGTGACGCATTGGCTATCATTGCATAAATGATTTAACGGCCATTTAATCCATTTTTTGTACTTTCATTTCATCCCAAATAAAACTATAAATTGACTGTTCTAACTGACATAATTGTGCCGTTATTTAAAAATGTAAACATTCGTGGACTCCAAAACATCACATAAAACTAAACGGTAATTTGGCTAAAGCACGAAATACTGTTGTTTTTTAGAGAATTTTACGAATGTTTGTGGCTAACGGAAAATCTGTTTAGGTATGTAATTGGTTCGTTTATAAAATATTTGAGGAAATCTGGTGGATAAATGTGTTTACTGGAGAACTGTCATCAACAGCAGTAAATTATCTACGTATATTTAATATTTTTGTATTCATTGGGTTTTCTGATGGCTTGACTTAGCACCGCTTCTCTACACTTTCATTCCTGAGAGTAACGTGAACTATTTAACACCGAAAATTTTTATGACAGCTTAATAGATCACGTGACTTGTAGTGTGTGGTAGACAGTTTTAATTTGTGGTGGAACGGAGTCAAGCTGGGAAATCACCGCTGGGAAAAGCTCTTGTGTTATATATGTAAAAATTTATTTTTTACTTGTTTAAACTACTTTTTTGCGAAGTTGGGCAGTTTAAACTGCTTTCATCAATTCATGAAAAATCGTTATATAAGTAATAAATGTATTTGGCCAAAAAACAAATGGCTTTGTTTTTCAAGAAAAGGCAGTGACATGATAAACTAATCGTGTTTTTTAAATATGAACGTTTAATCGAAAAAATTTAGACGAACTTATGATAATCTTTTATAAGTATGTTTGGATTGGAATCGTGTTTGGGCTTGACTTCTTATTTGTTGTCTATTCAATGGCGAAATGATGTAGCAGACTTTGAAGAGTACACAAAATGAAATTTCCATTCATTTAAATTTTTAATTGTTTATTTGAGTTAACCAAGCTTTAGTTTATAGAACATATTCGTGTTATAATGGTATACTAAAAGTAATCCTATGTAAACCAAATTCTTGAAACATATCTCTAAAACCTAATATAATATTCTAGCTAATAGCGAAAATATTCCATATGTCCATACATTCTACATGGTTCCGTAAAATTGTAATATTTTGCTTCAGCATGAAATGTGTTATTGACTTATACAACGTTGAGTGCTATCAAATGATTTTGTCATCAAATCTAATTATAATAGACAGCTCCACTGTTTTGATTTGAGACATTGAGTGGAAACGATGGCCTGGAAATCAACACTGGTACACGTGCCAGTGGTCGCAGTGGAACTTACCATGGCTCCCATTACTCAAACTCTGGTTCTCCCAGTCCAAATGGAATAATGTTACCGAGCACCAAATCAAGCGATATAAAATACATGTAGACAAGACGTCGTTACAAAACAATTCTGTTATGAGTATTAAATCAATATAGGTATGTAGTCAACCAATTTTAATACCTGAAAACCAAACAGAGTTGATTTTCTGAAATTTGAGAGCTTCCATGCTTGAGTTTAATTTGTCACTGATTCAGAGTAGCCTTACTCAATATATGAAGCAATTTAGGTATTTAAATATCACTCTATTCCAATCGGTATTCGACACTGATTGATTCAATCGCAAATTCAGATTCATTGTTCTGTCAAACCTGAAATGCTGGATTTGGAATAACAACATTACTTTGATGGAATATTTGATCGCCTGACTGCACTTTATCTTGTCAAAATGACGACACAAGTTTTTATTACAACAGCGATTAATTCAACACTGTCCTCAGTTCTAAAAATATTAAATCTCTGATAACCATATTTGCACACACCCACATCTAATTTTTACATACCTACTCTAATTTATGTATGTGTTATGCAAGTTTTCGATTTTTTCCAAAAACTGATGGATTGCTACATGACATTGCAGATGTACATAATGTTGTTTTTAAAAACACATTCCGAAAATTTATATAACTTATATGTCAAATCGATCAGCATTTATCACTTTGCTGTCAATGTTCAATGTCTGCAAACAAATTCATTTTGTTTATATGCACTTTACTCATTACTCAATACGAATAAATTTATTTCCTTGATGTATAAAAGCTTCAGTTTTGTTCCACATTTTATTCAGAACCGTTCTTGATTAGATGGTCATAATATCAAGAAATATTAACACCGAAAAAATGGCGAAACTTTTGTGGATTTCTGCTCTACTTTTGGCTGCTTTCACAGCTTCTTGTTCTGGACAAAGTGGTAAAACCACTAGATACTGGGATTGTTGCAAAGTAAGCTAAAAAATGCCCATAGAAATTTAAAAAATCTCTTTTTTAGGAAAATTAAATCATTTTCATTTTTTCGTTTATAGCCAAGTTGCGCTTGGAACGGCAAGGGACCAGTTACCCGACCAGTTTTAACTTGTGCCGCTGATGGAGTAACTGGGCTTGGTTTTGATGATCAAAGCGGTTGTAATGGTGGACGTAAGTTGATAATGTTTTAACGAAAATTTGATTGTAAGTTTTTTAAATAATTTAATAAATTGTACTTTGGTTATAGCTGCCTACACCTGTAATAATAACCAACCATGGGCTGTAAACGATAACCTTGCTTATGGCTTTGCCGCTGCTCATATTTCTGGTCAAGGGGAATATAATTGGTGCTGTGCCTGTTACGAGTTGACCTTCACATCCGGCCCAGTATCTGGCAAGAAAATGGTTGTCCAGGTTACCAACACTGGTGGTGATTTAGGAGAAAATCATTTTGACCTTCAGATTCCTGGTGGCGGTGTTGGGCTATTTAATGGATGCAAACCTCAGTGGGGCGCACCAGATGGAGGGTGGGGAGATCAGTATGGTGGAGTTAGGAGTGAGTCTGAATGTTATCAACTTCCTCAACAAATTCAAGCAGGGTAAGAAAATATAAAAGACATGACATTTGTTTTTTGCCAAAGAATTAAAAATGGAGGAAAAATATGATTATGATGTTCATTTTTATGTTTTAGATGTCTTTGGAGATTCCAATGGTTCAAGAATGCGGATAACCCTTCAATGAACTTCCAAAAGGTTTCTTGTCCAGCTGAACTTACACAGCGTTCCCAATGCCAAAGAACTGATTAAAATTAATTATATTTCTGTAGATTATCGATGAACTAAAATAAATTGAAAATAAATAAACATTCTGGCATTTAACTCTGATATCTTTTCAAAATGTTTTCTAACCTAACTGTATTCTTATGAATAGCGATTTGCATTGAATATATATAATTTTTAAATATAAGAACTTTATTGGAGTATTGGTTTATTTCACTCGTAACATAAATATAACTGTTTATATAGCATGTCTACCGGTCTTACACTGAGAACGCTCTTATTGAATGTTTTACCTATAGACCTCAAACCATTTATAGAAAGAAACATGCTTTGAAATGGCCTCAGAAGAGGTCCAACAAGGTCAAAATGGCAAATCGTTGTACATACTTTTGACTAACATTTGGTGAATATATGTATGCATGCATATGTATGACGGCGTCAAAATCAAACTAAAACAGCCCAGACTAATATAAAGCATAGTGTGATAGACAGCAAAAGAATCCCGTACTACATAAAAACGACTATAATAAACAAAGCTCAGAACAAACTCCAAACAATTATGTTACACCGAACACACCAATATATATGCATTACAATAATTGTAACCAGTTTAGTTTTTTCATTGTGATTTTAATCAATAGAGAACACTTGCATTTGTACTAGAAAACAAACTTGCATATATATGTATACCAGGCCATTAGCAACACCCAGACCTTTCTAAATACTTACTTTGTTTGGGGAAAACCATCATTGTCTTCTCCAAACATAATACTTCTTAAAAAAACTGTAAAATTCCGCGACGAGTTTAATCAATAATTTGACAATTTACGAACTTTATAACTACTACTTGCAGTATAAAAGCAAGTGAGTGTCTGCTCATGAATTTAATCAATATTTACTCCTGACCAATTTAAAAAAATGAATATATACGAAGAAACAATCCTATCTTATTTACAGCTTTTAGTATGGTGTGTTTCTGCCTTTGTTGCAGAAACTCCAAATTCTTGTACAATATTTAGTATTTCTGAAATCAATTCAGATCTTCAAGATCCGCACTCTCAATACAAAATATTTTCTCCTGAAGGAGCTACCACAAATATTTGGATATCATTTAATCTGTCAAATTTATTGAGCAGCAACACAGACCCAGACGAAAACACAAATGAAGAAAATCTTCAAAACTTCCGGTTTTACAAAAGTGTTGGAACTACAAATCGGCACAAACCCAAATACTGTATTATAATTACTTTACAGACGAAAACTGAAAACACTACCTCCCTCGCAATCGAAAATTCCGGTTTCGCTCATTCTGAAACTGTTGTCTTTCTACTAATCCAAAATGTGTTGATAGATGACTCAAATTTTCTCGAGTTTCCAATAACATTATTTTTCCTATACTCCCCAGGCTCTACACTTTACCAAGTCGTCTGTAAATTTTGCAAAACAAATGGTGTGACTATTTCAAAAGATACATTTCTCTCTTTGTATAAAATTCGTCAACAAAATTTTAAATGGAACGGCAACGGCTCCACAGCATTCTGGTATCCAGTGCTTTATGACGAATACCAAGCCTTACTAAATGAGGGACTTCGCTTCAAAGAAAATCAAAGGAAACTTTACTATCGTAACATTGATCACTGTCATGCAAAATATATTATTGGAATGCTCGCATCAGCAGAAATGCTCAACGTTTCCTTTCAAATTACGGGATATACCGATGGAGATGACGCATTCAGAAACAATATCAACTTGTTTTGGTTACCCGTCCAATTTTCGACACTACCAAATAATCGGCTTACTACCGGATCAAAAATGAGACTTGTATCACAAGCACCAATAAGTATGATGTATTGTCGGAATGAAGAAGAAACCCGAGTGGTTAAAAATCAGCTTGATCGTTTCTTGACAATGCTGGAACACCGAATATGGATAGCCCTATCCGCCGTCATATTGCTATACGGTTTAGTATCCAAAAGCATTTTTCGAGCTTTCGACATCCTTTGGATTTTTGTTGGAAAATCGTTAATATGTTCACATAACAAGCTACTAATATTCCCATATTTAGTTCCCATTCTCTTCCTATCCTCAATTTATGGCGCTGTATTCAACACAGAATTTCTTTTCGTCGACTTGCCAACCACTCTTGTCGATTTGACTCGGAGAGGATTCAGAATTGAATTTGAAAATAAACAAATGATGGACATTTTTCAATCCTCAATGCCGCAGTCATATATCAATTCTCTAACTAAAGGTTTCGGATTAACGGATATAACGCAAATTTTTTCTAACAGATTTGGCCTTGATCCGAAAGGTAACCTAACATACGTGTTGAGTTATATGGCAAGTAAAAGAGTTTTAGGATCGGGTAGCAAAGGAATCCAAGTTCATTCATCGACACCTTCTCTCTCATTGCTCCTATCTTTAGCGGATAAAGCAATTATTGAGGATAAATACCTTTGTGGTATGATACCAGTTCCGAAGGATGTTATGCCGGAAATGCGTGTTGGTTATTTGACATGGGGGCCTATGTCCACTTTATTAGATAACCTCTTTACTAGGTTTGATGAAAGTGGTATTGTTTCGAGAATTCACTATTTGGTAACTTATACGCGGCTTTTAAAAGATCCCGTAAGATGGACAAAGCTGAGTGATAGCCATAAGGTGCCAAAGGGTCTAGAAATGAATTCACCTTTAGGGCGAGCATGTATTATGCAAATAATCAGCTGTGCGGTTATATTCGGATGCTTTCTATTAGCAAATTCGATACAACATATTGTATCGAATCAATTTATACGTTTATTTGTAACACATTTCAATAATAATTTCTAAAAAAATATTTTTATTTAACCAAAAAATTTATCCAATGTCGCCCCATTATATTTAATAACCTTCGACAGCCTAACCGTCCTCCCATTGGTGCTCTGCAGCGGTCTATGATTCTGCATCAGAGTTTCCCCTTCACTATCCTTCAATATCGATCTGAAAGCTTGTAAATCCTGATGACTTGCAGTAGCAGGATACTTCATAACATACCAGTTAACCTGTTCGTTACAACCCGGCGTGGTCAAACTCCCTTTATACGAATATACCATTGGAATCGCCCCTGGAGCTGCACAGTTTGTAAAGTCAATAGGTTCGTTGATCGTCACAAATTTGGCGGCATCTTCCTTTGCAACCTTATTCAAATTTCTGACTATTGGAGCAAAGCAGTCGTATCTCGCATCTACCTTCCCATTACCCAAAACCCTATTTGCGAAGTTCCCAACACCCAAAATACTCCTGGCGGCGTTCACATCAACTAAAACTCCTAAAACTGCTAAAGCATTAGGATCTTTGGATGCGAGGGCAGCAGTCATGTCTTTATAGTTGGCGAGGTAGTGGACATAATGGATTTCAAATGCTCCGCAGAATATGCCAATACAATGTTCGGATCCAGTAGTCAAGTCAGCGGTTCCCCAATGGAAATGTATTGCAGCTAGTTTATATTGACGGATGTTCTGTTTGGTTGTGTAGATTCCTGTGGCGAGGGGATCGGGAAAGGCGAATGTTCGAGTGTTCGCTGGGCTGGATTGACCGACAAAGTCGATGGAAACGGAGTGGCCGTTGTTGGACATTCGGAAGGAGGAACCTTTGTAGCTGCCGTAGTCGATGACGAAGTCCCCAGTTTTAAATGTCATGGAGGGGATTCGAATGGGGGATTGTTGTTTTCCGGCGGTGCAGACGCCAGGCCATGTGGAAGGGGCACATTTGGCTTCGGTGTAGCAAAAGTGGGCTGCGGCGGGGACGGTGGATGGATAGGTGGTCGAAATGGAAATGGCGAGAATGCCAAGAATTATGGTAAATGGATACATGGTTGGTACTGTTTCCTGTTTTGGGAAATAAAATTTGGAGATTAATTTTAATGAAATTTGGTTAACAATGAAATATTTTAAAGTTTAAGTGAATGTACCTTTTCGATTATGACAGAAAAACAGTAAAGATATTTTTTGGGGTGAGTAAGGCTAGACTACTTACAAGATGAAGTATGTCCACTTCTTCGGGAAAATATAGGTATTTGGGATTCTGTCGGAATGAATGAATGTGTATTTATAGCAAACCTGTAAAAATTGAAAGGTCATGAAATGTCACAAATTTAGACAATTGATTGATTTGTTTTAAATTATATCTGGAATACTTTGACTGTTTGAAATACTGGGTGGGATCAAGATCAATGTAATATTTTTTTGAACAATACAATTTGGGGTTGTCAAATTTATAAATAGTTTATCAATCACGCACGCGTATTTTTTGGTGAATTGTTCATTCAAACAAATTTATTGTACTTTCTTTCGTCATGTCAGTTAGTCATTTTTAGATTCTTCCTTAAATTGAGAAATGCATTGTATTTAAATTTTAGATCTTCAAGTTAGTAAAATTTATTAGCATAAAATTATCAACTGCGCCGTGCCGTAGTATGGAAAATGGAAACTATTCCTGCTACAATTAAACTTGAAAATGTGAAAAAGGGATAGACAATTTCTAACAGTAAACTTTAATCATACAGCTAGTTATATTCATTAATTCAAGACTACTACTCGAAAAACTGACACCACATCAGTAACATCACACCATAAAAAATTTCATACCTTATTTGGCTTTATGACTTTGTCTACTGATATATAATATTACGCATTGAATTATGTAAGACAGACAAGTTTATAGTCAATCATCATTCAACTTCTTTGAACTCTTTAATTTAATAATTTTTAACTTGTGGCTATTCATATAAAAAATTACACATCTTTTTTAAAGATTTATCCTAAAGATACATTATGACTATGAGCGAGAGTAAATTCACACTTAAACACGTAGTTCACAGGTTTTGTGGTTTATAATACATTTAAATTGACTCACAATTTGTTGCTCTTTCTAACAAAAAAAAATTATACAACGGTCAATATCACAAAAAAAAACTTATAAAAATTATGCACATTCATTTAATTTAATCATCTAATTGATTCCTTAATTGGACCAAAATCATTCTACATTTTTTAAACGAAATACTTCACATAAACCATTCACCATTAAACACCAAAATTAATTATACAAGTAAGTACATCAGCGTTTCTTCTGCATCTTCCCTATTTTCCACATCCTCTGTCATATCCTCCTCCGCTTCCTCTAAAGTGTCATCCTGACTTGTCCCCAAATCATCCAAGCACTCATTCCTAAAAAACACCAAAAATCCGAATTAATGCATATAAATTTTACATTAAGCTCAAATAAAAAGTTGTCATCTATCTCTCACCTCTTCCTTTTACCATGCACCCCATTCACATGTCTCGTCAACTCGGATCTCCTTTTAAAGCTCTTGACACAGTGGGGACACCCAATCCATTTCGAAGGATCCAAATTCTTTTCCTTGACATGTCTACACATCGCCTCCTTGCTACCATACAGCTTGCCACATGAGCACTTCCACTGTTCCGTGCCATCCTCCAAGGTCCCCTGTAGACCCTCTTGTTCATGAGTTCCCCCAAAAGCTACACTTTTTCTTGTAATTCGATTGCCATCCTCCTCTGGATCCTCTCTGCCATCCACCTCCATCTCCTCCCCTTTATCCCCAGTTCCCACCCTTGAATTCAAGCCATGCTTCAGTTTCATATGCCTATTTAACTCAAATCTCCTCTTAAATTTCCCCCCACAAATTGAACAATTCACCCAATTCCTCCTCCCAACATCCAACTCCCCCACCGCCTCTTTCACATGTTTCAGTAGACTCTCTCTCCCCAGATAAATTTTTCCACAGGAACATTTCCAGTACTCCGTGCCATCCTCCATTTTCTGGGACTCCTCCTCGAACGTGTGACCACCAGAAGATGAAGATACTTCCGCTGTGCTCGAAACAAGTACTCGACTTTCCGTTTCCTGAGCATCCTCCTCATCCAGTCTTTTTCTCTTTTTTCTTGGCACGCTCTCCATTACTTTTTCAGTATCCTTCTCCCCATGAGTTTGACTCAAATGCCTTTTCACATCCCATCTTCTCCTAAATCCCTTCCCACATAATGGACAGGAATACATACAACTCTCCTCCATCGTCGCCTCCTTCACGTGCCTTTTCAGCTGCACAGAAGAAAGGTACGCTCTTCCACAGCTACAGTGCCATTGGTCCACGCCATCATCATTCGTTTTGAACGTGTCACCCGGAATGTGAGTAGTAGCCACCCCCACCTCCTCCCTTTCTCTTTTTAAATTGACATCCTTTCTTCCTCTTCTTTTGGTTGAGTTTAAGGTGCCGCTGTAAAGAGGATCCTTATCGTCATCCTCATCTTCTGCGGGGGTCGACGGAGATGATTGGTCCCCTCCGTTTTCAACAAGGTTGTCATTGTCATCACCATAAAAGGTATCCAACTCATTTTCATTTTCTCCACTATCTTCATCTTCGTATCGTTCTTCTTTGATAATATTTAACAATAGCTGATCATCATCTATCTCAGGTACGATATTGCATGAATACAAAAGTTTTTCGGCTTGGCAGTCTCCTCCAATAAATGGGTCGACTAGACTTTCGCTGTAGTCGTCTAACAAAATAAACATAAAATATGTCGTCACTAGATATCTAATAAATTCCCCATTAACTTAACTTGCATCAAATTAATTAGTTATTTAATCCAACTTACGTCCACTAACAAACTCTCTTGTCTTATCAGTTAAATCACTAACTCTCATTCTGGGGACACGATACCCTCCACCAGTTACAAGTCTCCTCTGATTCCTCCTCAACAACTGAATGATATCCCCTTTCACCTTCCTAAATCTCCTGTTCGCCTCCAAAACCTCCTTGTAAATCCTCTTTGCTTTGTCCACCATTATTTTGCAGGTCCCTCTGCCTCCTCCATCATCACAAAGCCTTATCCATTCCGAAGGATGACAACCTTCAGTAATCACCATGTAATTCGAGAGGAACTCCACAGGAACCTCAAAAATCTTCCGCAAAATAAACACTGCATTCAGCTCCTTTGAAACTGTAGAGAATCCTCCTCCAAAAGGATCCCCTCCATCCAAAGATTTCAAAGTCTGGTAACAAATTAAGCAGTGATGTGGCGCAGCCATGGTAACCTCATCTGTAAAATAGAAACACAATTTTGTTAGTTTAAAATTGTACACAGTTGTACTTATTTATTTTGTTCATAATTAGCTCGCTTTGTTTTTTTTACCAAAAGTTTTCACATTCACCCAAGTAGTATTTTTAATTTGAAGTGGATTTAACAATGAAGATTTTTAAATATGCACTAAAAAATTAGAAAGCTTACATAATTGTTGAGTATCTCCTTCTCTGTCGTTAACTGATCTAGTATACTTAGTTTCGTTGAAAAAAAAACGACGAATATATTTTTTACATGAAAAATGCGCAACGGAATACAGCTGACCACAAAAACCGCAACCACAAATATCTACATCCACATGAGTTACTATTGCGTTGCTGGCTGACTGCTATTCCGTCCCACTCTAAAAAGCTCTACCACACTTTTCCATTTTCTGCTTCTCAAATATTCTACTCTCTTCTTGTAAACTTTCTGTTCTGTATATTGAGCACTATGTACTGAATTCTGTATGTTTGATAAAATCTCTTGTAAAACTTTGTGTGAATTTCTGGGAGTCAGATGACTGCAGCAGATCTCTGTTGTCTGTCGTCTATGAACCTGAACAAAGACGAAAAATCGTTCTTTTTGTGGTAGCGTCACTCGACGATGATGGAGCTCGTTTCTTAGGTAAAAAGAGGAATAATATTCATGTTCACATTCTATAGTACCAATGTTACAAAATTGTGTAGAAATTTACAATAAAAGAAGATTTTTGATGCATTAGTTTAATAATGAATATATATAAATAGTTCTTTGAAAATATTATAAAGTTGTACACTTTTATTTCAGGAATTTACGAAATTTGAAAACATATTTTTAAAGCAATTAACTTGTGATTTAAAATCGACAAATTTGACAAAGTTCAAACGATTAGACTCATTATAGACAAGAAAGGACATACAATTTTTTACAAGAACTGAAGGCTACTTCAATAATAAATGAGAGAATTGATAGTATGCTCATCGAAATAAATAATACCCAGACCACCATCAAATCTTCTTTAGAAGCAAATGCTTTACCAAACCAATCTTTTATACCGAAATACTGCATACTAACGTAGCGGCTCTGTAACAAGTTCCCCGAAACACTACGTAGTGCCCTATCTACTTTCTCGCCAGTTACTATATGATTAGCAAAAGTGAAAAATGTTCCAACACTTTCGAAATTGAATCCTTCCTTGCTCATTTTGTAAAACATTTTTTGATGTAAAAAAGACTTCATTATAATTCGAGTCCACTCATATATTCCAGATTCGACCAAAGACGAGAATGTTTCTAAAGCAAATTTTTCAAAGTGACTTTGCTGAGATGCACTAACAACCTTAATCTTTGA
>JAQFZG010003660.1:0-13176 GCA_034695465.1 Entomobrya nicoleti | reverse complement strand
AAATGATAATGGAGAGAATGTGCAAGACGAATCTCTTGTCATGATTCATGATGAGTATTTTTTATTTCACACTTTCCATTTCCAGAGAAAAAAAAGAGGAGCAGTTTGTGCATGATGAGATGAAGAAGCTATGTAAATGGAACATACGTAAAAACGTGCGTAAAAAATTAAACGTGATATATTACCAACACAAACAGAGATAGTTGGTTTTTACGGAGTGTGGCTAAACCATGTTAAAAGAAAAAACTGGAATCATTTAAGCCAATATTTTATTTTTCACACTGGCACATCACATATCCTTACAATACCTCTGTGTGTATACAAATTGCTTACAGAGCTCTTTGGTTTAACTTAATTAAGCTGCTCATAAGTATTACTGTTATTTTATTATTCCGCGTTAGAACGAAATTGCAGGTATTTAGACGGTACAGCTCCAAATTAGGACAAATTAAGTGCTTGTCAACATGTCTGTATTTCTTTACAAATTACTTGTTCTTTATTATCACCTCACGTTGCCCCTATCTTCTCTTTAAGAAAAGTTGTCCATCCACTATGATCGCTCCTGCTGCCTAGAGGAATGCAATAAATACTTGCATGGTATAAAAAAATGACAATGGGGAACATAAAGATGGATGAGCACTTTTTGTATGAAAATTAGAGAAAATAGGTTCAAGACCATTTTCGACTTGTTCCGTTTGACACTGCACAGTTTGCTGCTGCGGGACATTTGGACAGAGAAAAGCAATAACGATGATGAAATGTTGGTGATGCGGTACGGTGGTGTAAGCACAAGGGCGTGTTTATCTTTTCGTTTTTGGATTAATGTATGTGGCTCTCCTCTGTGCAAGTTAGTGCGTGTGACTTGTTTTGTCCCTAATTAAAGACGACTTATGAATTTGTCTTTTGTGATGATGATAAGTGAGGAATTCCTCAATGGCTTTATGATGAAAAAACTGGATTGTTCACTGGCTTGTGAGTTCCTCAACTTTTGAGTTCATTTGAAATCCATGCGTGTCCGCACTATAATAATGAACCAAAGTAGCAAACTTTCAACTCTAGAAAACAATACATTTTTTACAGTAATTATTTTATTGTTATTGCTACATACTTACATACACGCATCACTTTATCACAACAACACAACCATGTTTTCTTTTCTTTTCTACACTTATTTTTTTACACTAGCTTTTCTAACAATACATTTAAGAGAATCCAAAAGGGATAATGATTGGTCTGGTCTGATATCTATTTTCCGAAAAAGGAAATATTTAGGTTATCCATTACTCATTTTAAAACAATGCTTTTACTGATTGTGAGTCTCGATTCGATTGGATTAGGAAGTTGGTTGGTGTGATAATAGGAAGTATATAGCTATTAAGAGATAAAGATGGCATTCAAGATAAGGTGAACCCGATGATACGATCAAAATTGCGCTGATATGCAAAGGTTGAAAATGTGCAATC
Source organism: Entomobrya nicoleti (assembly GCA_034695465.1). Classification (NCBI taxonomy): domain Eukaryota; kingdom Metazoa; phylum Arthropoda; class Collembola; order Entomobryomorpha; family Entomobryidae; genus Entomobrya; species Entomobrya nicoleti. The sequence goes on along the minus strand of JAQFZG010003660.1, from coordinate 11,713 downwards.
AATAGAAACTTATCAACACGAAGCGTTACCTTATAAAGTACACTGTCTGTAATGAAGCCATCATCATTTTTTTTGTTACTGGTGATCAAAATGGTGATTTTAATGATCACACGGTTTTTAACGCATGCCGCAACTGTTAAAATAGAGTTGTTTCACAAGCACTCACAACGCCCTTTTCACGTAAAAGCATAGTTGCAGCAGAGCCCTCAAGTAGCCGTAGGCCCTTCTATTCCCGTAATAAGGTAGTAGTTAAATAAATTAGGTAAATAAATGAATGGTTAGATAATAATCAGGATTGTAATTTAATCGACAAAAGTAATAATCACTTCAACCGGAATACACACTTGATTTGCTAATTGATTAATGTGTTTGCAGTTTGCCAAGATAAGCAATTCAAGCAACGCACAAAAAAAGAAAGCAAAAGAGAAGAAGAAAATGGCTTAATTGCATCTTCCTATTGAACACTTTGTGTGGGCCAATATGAGACAATTACGAAATGACCTGACATAAAAAGTGTTAATGTATCTTGTTTGAATTTTTCTCATAAGGCAATGCAACAAATAAAAGTATCGACCCAAGACAAAACTTTACCAACAAAAGAAAATGCTCTTTTGCTTATTGCAGAGAAAGCATGTCAGGCAATAAACCATTTTTTAAAAGCTAAATGATGCCTGACAAAGTATAAGAACACTTGCATATTATGCACATGTTTTCTGGGGATGATGATATTATGATGATGATGGTAGTGGGATGAAATAAATGACCAAACCAATCGACAAAAGTTATGCATACACATAAATTATGTATTGTTGAATGCACATGACAAGTGCACATGCCTGTTTTTTCTCAAATGCAGGCTTTTAGGCATAATTATGAGAGGCTTTTCAAGTAAGGAGAACTTACCAGGCTGAAGGAAATAAAATAAGTTGCATTATTGCACATTCTACTCACGTGCATTCGCAATGTATACAGTTTACTTTACACATTATACTCAAATGAATTTGGCGAAAGTCTGTAGGAGATGAAGACAATGAAGATGTCAAGCCGCATCGTACTTAATTTGCGGTAGTGTCCACGCGTTTCCAAACATGTTGAAAAGTTGGCTATAACTGCTGAAAGGCTGCTAAATGATTTAGATTTATCGTAAATATGGGATTTCATCAAATTCATCGTAGTAATATAAACTAGTGCTGCTGACTTTTATTTTTTGGATTGCATTAGTGCAAATCCCTAATATGAAAACACTTCATAGCTGTAATGAACTATAAACTGTAATGCATTTACAAGTTGCCACTCTTTTAACGCTTGACGCTTATCATTATCTCATTGTTCGTGAGCAATTATTGCAACTGGTGGCATGAGATGAAATGTCTTGCCAAATTAATTTTATTTTGATGATCAACATGATATAATTACCATCAACACCACACGGCAGCTGCACGGCAAGTGCATATTTACACGAAGGAAACATCATTTTTTTACTTTTACCATTTCAAACTGCCTAATTTATGGAGCATCCATTGCTATTCATTTCAATTAGTGGACTGAGCAGACAGATATAGCACATCCCCCATTAAACTTTATAAATTTGGCAGCAAATGAAAAATTGTAACAAAATATGCTCATGATGATGATACACGAGAGCATAAAAACAGGTGGGAAGAGAAGGCTGCTTAAGACGTTATTATATCTGTCCCTAAAAAGAATTTCTACATTTTTTTCGCGTATTTGCCGTTTTCGGACATTTACACACAGAGACGCAGACTAGACGTGGATTGACGTGCTTTGCTTGATATTATATTAATGTCTAGAAATATCTATGCAAGGCAAGTGGAAGTGTCTGCGATGCGTGCATGTAAAATATGTAGGTAAATGTTAGAATTAATGCCTACACATGTGAGCATGATCATTTGATCATCCTCATTACTATTATTGCTGTTTTAGAAGAAACAGGAAAATTAATCCTATTCACTAACAATAAATTACAAGAAACAAATGTAAAAATAAAATATGGTCCCGTATTAAAAGTATTTTCCTGCTTTTCTACCCATCCTCTTTCTCAATCTGACTGTGTGATTGAGTCACATAGATAGAATCTCTAAGGTCTGTTTTTTTATTATGACCATACTGTGTGATATGCATGCATCCAAATGGCGTTGCACTTTTTTCATCAGTGGATCAACGATTAAAGTACATTCGCCTCGCAGCCTACATAAAATTTATTCTTGAAGAAGAAGAGAAAAGGATCTTGTTGCCTTACTTTTCTTGACAGAATGGTTGGTGTAGTTTTCTGGTATTTTAAGAAAGTAGGCATGTGATGATGATGATACCTACATAAAGTATGCATAATAATATGCATCGTTGCATGGTTAGGTACAACATCGTCAATAGTACTTATTTATTTAGGCAAAAAAATCCAATGACGAGATGATACACTTTACACTTTGAATATAATTCAATTTCTGTTTTTGTGGAGAATTTTGCTTCACTGTCTTCTTTTTAGGATAGCGAGATGATTTTTGTAGGTAAGGATGATAATAAGAGAATGATGATTGTCAGCCAAGTCAGCAGGCAATGGTGATCGTCAAATAAGTGTACGTTACATTACAATTACAGTCGCAGTTTATACGCATATGTATCGATTGGTTAATGCATCTTTAAAAAAATGCCCATTGAGGTCTGTCCATCATCATCATCTTGTCGTCGTCGTTCATTCATTCACAATTTCATTCATTTGTTCTCCTGAGCTGAGAATGGTAAGGTTTGTTGTATTAAAATTGCTCGAGAAAAAAGTGGATTTGCCATTGTGATTAGTAATGATTTGGCTTTTACCATTTAATTTAATGAAAAACACAGAGATTATTTTTCACATTGGTTTTCTTTTACTTGCTACTACAATTATTCACTTGACCAAGATAATTTATGAGAGAGAATGCCACAATTATATCTGCGTTTCTCATTGTAGTTGACATATCTGACCAGAGCCGTCACAATCATGAGAAGCTGATAAAGCGAAAACAGATTGCTGGAGGATTATGAAAAATGGGCAAATTGAACTAGAAAAATATATTATCTGACCCAAATTTGAAGAAAAGGGAGACACGTTAGAATGAATTGCAATTATATGATTATTAAAAAATGTCTTTCAATTCGAATCAAACCCAAACTGTCACAATTTCTCGCTTTATACTCATTTTTCACCATCGATTGAAATTTGCAACTTTTAGCCAGAATTATGAAGTCATTAAAGACAAATGGCCATTGCCATCATCAATAGCATAAATGCAGCAGCACCAGCCGCTTGGCACTCTTTAGTAGGAAATATTATTTGAGCTCGGATAAATCAAATTTTATAACATAACATGCCATAATTTTCCTTCAGCAGAGTAATCAAATACATTATAACATGAACATGCACTGGCATGCATTATTTTATTTGCTACAAAAATATAGTTTATATTCAAAAGTAAAAAGTAAAATATACCTACCAATATTTCATATAATTATATTTAGAGTAAAATCAATGAGGGCGATGATGGTGCTTATGATCTTTTTATTTTACAAAAATGTATGGTTTGGGGACAGTCACCTTTCCCTACTTCTTCCTCAGAGTTGGTCGTCATCATTGTCGTCTGAACATTTTCTTAATATCATCTTTCCTTCAACAAAAGTTCAACCCATTTTCCGTCAGCTATTCCTCACATCCACATTTACTCCGCCATTTACATTTGAAGAATGTATATTAATATCATGAATTACAATATACCCAACTTGGACTCCAAAGAGGAATGGTCTCAACCAGCCAAATAGCATTTATCATATTATTTTTCTCTTTTTTTTAAGACAAAAATTCTATTAGAGACACGTCGTACGTGGTGGCAACGAAGACAGATGAAATATTCTTGGGATTTCTCTTTTTCTGATATATTTCTCTTTGGCGTGCATGTGCCATTCGGACTTCGGATCATAATAATTACAACTGATATATCAAGAGGCAAAGCACATATTTTGACAAGCATCTGCTCGTTATAAATATTTTTGTTGTTGTGTCCTGATGACCTAATGATTTCAATCAGAATACGAACAGTATCAAGTGAACCAGCAAAATGAGCCAGCCAAATACTAGAGAATGATCCTTTTTAGAATTCCCAGCCGTCATCTTGATAATCCTTCACTAGGAAAAAAATCACTGTGAGATAAGCTAACACCCTCTTCACTGAAATTATGTACTGTGCCGTGTGTACATAAATATCACGAAATGGGAAAAGCAATACAAATGACTTTTTTTAAAGCCTCAAGAGACAAATTTGGTATGCAGTGCAATAAGTAGTATTGGTCTGTCTGTCGTTTTCATTGGCACACGATGCGCCACTTACATAAGTGGTTGGGCTCTTAAGTCGTCGTAAATAGAAAAAAAAATATTCCTCTTTGGAAAGAAATGATGAAGTGATACAGAATGGCCCTAAATCAGAGTAACCCATGTTTTCACGCTTGTTGAAAATGTCTGTTGATAAAAATTGTGTACAATTTATTTTTATGCGTCTAATATGTATACTCATTCATTATTGTATGCTCGTTAGTTTTCTTATAAATAAGTACACACGTACATGCCTGCACTTTGTTCAGAAGTGTAGGAAACAAATGAGCAGTATCATCTCAGCAGCAGCGTTATCGTCGTCATAAAATGTAAGATCATCACATCATCATCATGTAGACCGTCCCATATATTTATTTTCTCAATTATTTTAAGACATCTCAAATGACGATATCGATTTGAATATGGTGATAATATGTATCATGTCATGTGTGTGTGGTGGTAAAAGAGTGCATGGTAATTAATCCATAAAATATATATAACTTTTTTTGATAAAAAATTACATACAAATGCTACTCTTGTATTATTCTTTTGGGTCAGTCAACTCATTTTGAAAAGCAAGTCAAGTACGTTGAGTGACGACGAGATTGAAGATTGAGTTTGAGCTCAGAGATGAGTAATGTGTAACTCTTATAATATATAAGTAGTGGTACTCCTGTTCTGTTCACTTGTATATTTTTCTTGTTCGGAACAACAACACAAAAAGTTCTTCTTCACTTTTAGAAAAAAATAAGATTGTAACAGGTGCTGCTATATATGGCAGTAAATATGAAGTATTTGAATAAGAGGAAGTTGAAATGAAAATGAACAACTTGCGACATCCATTATGTCTTATTGCTGTTTAAACAGAACTGCAAAGTTTCAATGTTGCTAACTGGTCGATATCGCAATTCATGTAACATTTCTGAACTTTGACCTAAAAATAAAAAGAAGTAAACCTAAGTTTTTTTTATTACTTCTTTCCTTGACATATTAAGCCAAATTTCATTGATAAATGCATACACACAATAGTCCTTATTTTAGAGCAAGGAGTAAATCAATATTAACCTTAGTATTTCAGTATGTTGTACAGACACAGACCGACGGACAAATTTTTACTCGGGAAAATTTCGATTTCCACTTTGAATAAGATGACCACCAAACGAATGTGCTGATGATTATTATGGTCAAGTAAGTAAAAAGAATTTACTGGATGTTTGAGATGATTAATGCACCCACTCGTTGACGGACGCCCTGCCGCGAAGTGTGGCTTCACAAGAGGACGGCTGCTCCTTATTTTCCTTTCCGTAAGAAATTCATTTTTACACGTCTAATGAGATGTTCGAGCAAGTAGGTCTGTTCATCATCATCAAATGACACATTATGATGATTAGTGGCTTTGGTGAAGTAGTAGTGTGCGGCAAAAGTTAAGAAGCGGAGGGCATAGATAATAATAAAGTTAATAATGTAAAAAGCAGAAGATGAAAATGAGCAATTACTTTGAAACGACTACAAAAGCGTTTTCAACTAATGGCAAAAGTTGTGTTAATAATAATAACAATAACATCAGTGTCGGTAGATCCTAATGGCTATATGAGTAAAAATGGAATATAGGCTAATGAAAAGGTAGAGCTGACTGAACAATGAAAGCAAACATGTGTATGCACTTCGGATAAAAAGAAGTTTTGCACCTTTTCATTGTTGCATATTTTGTAAAGTTGTTTGTTGACTGTAACAAACAAGTAAAAGCAGCAATACAGATTGTCACTCTGGATTTATGTTTATATGAATTTTCGGCTATTTCACTACCTACACACGAGAAACAAAATAGACCCATGTTTTTTCATTACCAACAAAGCTCAACAATAACACTAAAAACATTCAAATAAACTCCAAAAACAATGCATAGAATATTGAACCTTCATTTCAACGAAATTGTTAGTATTTTTGAAAAGGAAAACATCATTTAAAAAGCCCCGCAAAAATACCTGTGTTACAGGTAATTTCGCGAATTATGGAAGATTTAATGTCATACCGGAAGTAAACATTTAAAACCTCCACAGCAAGATTTTTTCTGTAAAAGGTAGAAATTTTACATTAATTAATGACTTGGTGGTATGGAAGAACGTACCTACTCCGAATACAAATACCGCATTTGTTCACGCCGTGGTACAACATCAAACATGCCATAAATATTAATTACCATGTTTGGCAAATTTCGTTGCTACTTATTGATGATGCAATGAAATACTCCATACAGCTTGTGTATGATAAGACAACTTGACTCTGGATGCATAGAATTTCAGAGAAACTCAAGCTTCTATATGATATATTTTATTGCCCATTATTTCAAGGAGTTCCGTTGAATTTCAGCACATTCCTGGATAGAGTTCAGTTTTGCAGCTGCAATTTTAGTTACCTATATCTGATCGCTTGTAAATTTTCATGTACTCGATTTTTCCATTATTACCTTGCTATAAGAAGGGTGGTTTAAATGTTATGCCGTTTTTCAACTATATTATACTATCGCACTTTTTCCATGATATCATTTCGCTATTGTGAGTTGTACAACGTGGAAGGTACAATTTATTAAAAGCTTCGCCGTAAAAATGTAATTTATCATTAAGATTAATATAAATTAAAGCATTATTTTGTTAGCAGTCTTGGAAAACAGGAGCACCCAAAATTTATACGTCTCTGCAACTAACATTTACAGTTAAGATTCCTTTTAAATTGGTTAAAAAGGTCAAATGCAGTAATGGTTGTGTCACCGTTAGAAATACCAGGAGAAATCCTGGTGCGTGGCTACATGCCAAACGCAAATGAATTTCCTGATAGAATTAAACGATCGATAGAACTACTGGAAGGAACACTACAACATTTTGGGGTTAAAAAGTTGACTCCTCTTCAGGAACGAATTATTTTTGCGCTGGAATCTGGCTTAGATCTCTTTGTTGCTGGACCAAACAATGCAGGCAAAAGGACAGCGTATCTTATTCTTGTTGTGAGGTATATCTTGGAGCAGTTACATAGATCAAAAGCCACTGCAGAGGTTCGTAACGATCATGAATTTATGATTACATTAACTACATTAACTAGATATGTAAGTATATAATATGTGCTTATGCAAACAAACATAGAACCGAAAGGGAGCTCCCTCTGCCATCATAATTTGCGAATCAACAGCAAAGGGAATCCAATTAAAATCGGTGCTTCAAGGAATTTTCAGTAATATTGCTGGACTAACTGCCCAAGCAAAACCAAAGGTTGCATTTGTCGACAACGTTTCTAACGAATATTTGAAGTCGTTGTTAGAAGAATCCCTGGATATTTTGGTAATGACAGGAGGTGCCGTACAGGAGTTACTTTATCGGCAGAGAACTTGTCAGTTGGACATATTTTCTTTGAAATATCACAGGTACACTAGATTCAGTAGTTCATTTCTTGAATTTATTGTGATTGCCCTAGTTCTGATTTCTGGTGTGTTTTTTTTTCGTAAAATATTAGAACTCGTTACATAATTTTTGAAGAATTTGGGATGAAAAATTTCTACTTGGATAAGGAGGTCATCACATTTCTCCTTGAAGACACTGATGAAACCAGCGGTCAAAATGTTCTTGACAAAGTACCTCCAGACATGCAGATAATATTTTCGGGAACTGCTTGGCAGAACGAATATATCGGATCTGTTCGAGCAACACTTTGTCGACAAACCAATCGAAAAAGTTTAATGATCTTAGGTTCCGCTGTTCACTCTCTTCAGTTTTCCAGATCCCTCAAATGGAAAGTTGATCATGTCAACGGGGACAAGGCAAAGCTCAACATGCTCATTGGGATTTGCAAACTGCGATTAAATGAAGAGCGAAAAATTGTTGTGGCCTGTAATACTTCCGAACAAGCTATTACTGTGAGTCAATATATTTCACAGCATGGGGCGATATGCAACAAAGTCATCACTTGTGAAGGCAAAGGAGGTGCAAGTACGTTAAGTATTTTAATAATTAAATCTGCTATATTATGTTTGCTACTATTTGTGGATATAATTCTGATTCGCATGCTTTTTTTATGTTTGTTTGTGCAGCCACCATGGGGGTTTTCACGAATCGGAAGGGGTTGAGACACAGAGTGTACGTGGTCGCTGATGAGGCTATGACAGATTTTTATTTTCAAGATGCAACATGTCTTATCCATTTTGATATTGAATTACATCCAAATAGAAGGAATGTTGATGAGCCGTTTTGTCAAGAAAGATTTTCATGTATGTGGATAAACCTGGAAAGAGAATGGAGTGGTTCAATGGATCAGGTAAACTACACACATAGAAATGTTTGCATGTGCATAACCTTAATAAAATGTTAGAAGCAGGAGGCTATTTTCGTTTTAGAAATTTAAAATGTTGTGGGAGAGCTCCAAATAATTTACGTAGTATCACTCGTATGTCAATCAATTGGGCTCATCATTTTTTTGTATTTTGAGTATTGAAATGATAAAATTATATTTTTAGAGCGGAGTAACCCATTTACTTGTCACCGGAAAGGAGTCAAACTTTTTGGCATTTTACAAATTCTTGAAAAGTGCTAATATCCCACTGCCCCAGAGTTTGCAAGATATAGCTGAACAGGTAAGTCACATGGCTTTTGTCAAAGTTGACCTCAATATAATTTGGTGTGATGATGTTCATGTCAACCTGCATATGTGCGTTCCAAATATTGTATGCATGTGTGTCACATTACAGGGATTGCGAAAAGAGTTCTTGAGCAAACCTCTGTGTTCAAATCTGAAATCATTTGCTTACTGCACCTCTATATTGGACTGTCCTGATCGCCATGAGATTTGTGAAGGAGACCTTGGCACTACTCCGGATGCTCCTGGAAATGGGGAATTGGAATTCCGAGTAATAAAAAGTTTTAGCCCAAGCTTGTATATTGGGAAACTTTTGAATCACTATGTTTTCAACGAAAATGGAGACATGATTCGTACTAAATCTTTTCGAGAGGAAGCTCGTCAGAGGAATATCAGGATGATGGACTATTACTCTACCACGAGAAATAGGTGCGTAGAATTTCTAATTGATTGATGCAAAGTCTACTATGAAGATATCCAAGATAATGAAATATTTTGGCATACATTTTTTTAGGAGTAACCCCTTAAAAGTATCCATGAGTGAACTATTTTGCGTCGAAATGAAGCAAGAGCAGTATAAAAAATCATGCCAAACTTACTCACGAGCTAAAATAATGCAATTCATTTACCAAGATGGGTTTGCTAACAATGCACCCATAAAATGCCGTGGCTTTCCTGAGCACGTCGAAGTGTTTTGTGTGGATGTTGGGACAACCATGACTGTTTCAATTGCTGACCTATTGTTTCTTCCGAAAGAATTCCAACAATGGAAACCACACTGCGTCGAAATAGTTTTAAGTGGCATGCTTTTTACAGAAGAGACCAGAGAATATTATTCGGAGGCTTTGGATGCTGCGAAACGTTTAAGTGAAGGGAAGGTTTGGCATGCAAAGGTGCTAATGTCTTTACGTGGCACAACTTGGGTTAATCCGATGGTTCAGTATGAAAAAGATCCTGTTACGGGTCAAATGAGCTTGGGGTGCAATTTGTTGACAGAGTATGTCAATGGGAAATATGGAAGCTTCCAGGATACCCACCGTCATATGATTATGATATTGGAATACATCCGTAGACAGGATCCAAACTACCCTGAAATTGAACATGAGATGAATGCAAGTTTGGGTGCTGATTTCAGTAATGATTTTCACAAACTTGGTGAGCCAGTTCAGTGGAACGAAATTCCGTTAACTAGCTTGGAACCACAAGAGAAGAAAGTTTATCCAACACTCTTTCAAATGCAGTCTCTCATTACGCCATGGGAAATATACGGAATAACTTGTGAGAGTGGTGATAGTGATGAAATCATTTCACCCGTGAAACAGCTTGAAATGGAGTTAACCAGAGAAATCGAATCGATCGCTATGAATAAAGAAAAGTCATTTGCCAAATGGTCCAGTCTTTTGGAAGTTGGATTAGTAGTTGCTGTACAGGTTGAACAGGAACGAAAATGGCGACGTGGCCTAATTATGGAAAGGATTCAGCTAGAAGATGAAGTTTTCAACAGGTTCAATGTCTTTTTGGTTGATTATGGGTACATAGCTTACAATTTGCCAGAACTTGAGAAAGTGATACCTATTCGAAAGGAATACGTAGAGACGCCGCCGTTTCAAGCTATTCGTTTAAAGTTGGCTCATGTCAAACCAATGAATCCATCCAATGAGTGGGAGGATAATGAAATTGCAGTATTTTCTTCTGTAGTAAATACAAGCAATAAAGCAACTGTTGTTGTAAGTTAAGCTTTTTAAAATTTGCACGCATGGAGAACTGAAATTATGAAAATTTATTTGAAATTTGAATGGTTATAGGCATTCTCTAAAATTGAGGGTACATCACTGCCTTACAATTGTTATGAAGCAGTGGCTTACCAAAATGTAGATGGGTGCCCACTCGAGGAGATAGGTGCTCAACTCGTAAATAGAAAATGTGCCAAATATGCGATGCTTTTTGAAAAAATAGAAGGGTTGGACAAGACCTTCAAAGAGGCTCTTTCTTCAAGCGATTCGGAGAACAATAGTAGCTCAATCTCTGCCGACTTGGAACAGGGGTCTGAGGATAGTAGAGCATCATCGTTGGATAGATGGAACAGATTTCGTGATGTGGAGATGGATGATGGTATCAAAAATACATACATATGTACACACACTAACATAAATTGCAAAGAATTACAGACTGATTTAAATTTTTATATTGTTGACTTAATCAGAATATGGATACAAAGCTATCAACCACGATGAAGAACTTATCGAGGAAAAATTTGTTAATCGCAACAACCTGCAAGGCACCAGAGTTGGTGAAGATGTTGGGAATCTTTTTGAAACAGTGCGGCACAGATTGGCTGAAATGGGAATCACTGAGCCTCAAGGGGAAGAGTCAGTTGGTGAAAATTCAGAAGTTGACGAGATAGCAGGGATTTCAAACTGCCGTGAAAATGATCTGACTTTAGATGGTCCGATAGAGGAAGACTTTTATGATGCAATTGCCGATGAGGAAACAAAAAAATATAATGCGGAAGACATTTTAATGAACGAAGCCGATATCGAAATGGAATGCAGCTCACCAGAAGAAGCAACTGCGCTTTCTCGGCTTTGTGAATGGTTTATGAGAACGTTGTAAACCTTCAAAGCTATAATTACTAAATGATTTGTAATTAATAATTTCAAATTCAAACAAAAAAGGCTTGAGATAATATATGTGAGGCATTTGTGAATAATTTTGTGTCATCTTATTATCAAACTG
>JAQFZG010003659.1:0-13176 GCA_034695465.1 Entomobrya nicoleti | reverse complement strand
AGAGTATATCAATTCGTCAAATATAATGGCTTCTTTTATAACCACCATAACAAAACATGCTCATTGTGTTTAACACGAGCTACTAAATTACAGCAAGATGAAATTAATAAAATGCTTTCACTTTTTGCTTCTAATACCGGTCTGAACTTTCGAAAACATGAAAAGAAAGTAAATTCATTATTTTTTGAACGCACCGTCGCTCCGATATTTGATTACTATTTTTAAATTCTTACATCTCAAGGAAAAAATGAACTTGTCTCTTGGATTTGTTATTTGATCTATTTTACAAGGTAAGCAAAATCTTTGAAGTACTTTCACGCCCATGCACAAATTTATCCTTCATTTTTGCAGTTCAATAGCTCCTTACGCAAGATAGTTTATGAAATGAAATCTGGAATTTTATGGAAATTATACGTCAAATCCAATAGGTTAAATTGTTAAGAGTAAGTGAAAATGAAGGTTTACTTTTCACCACCACGTGTGTACAAATTTGTCTGGGCAGTACAGTTTGACATGTGTTTATCAACAGCCTTTTAATGTTACCACGAGCAAAAGTGTTTCAAAATGCATCACAACAGTTGGACAATACCTGTGAACAGTGCAAAAGCTGGAAAATTGCCAAAATGTAAGTTACTTTTCCACTAACAGTTAGCATGTTAGAAGAGAAAGCAACAAGGAACAAATGCAATTTGAGATAGATGTACTACAATTTTCCCACAAAGTTGAAGATAAAATACCAAGATCTCAACCTAGTCATGGTTCAGTTGCTCAGTGAAAGTGGTAGGCTACACATCTGTTTGTGCACTCCGCTTCAAGTGAAATTGGCACAATATGTGATGTTGAATTGCCCCAGAGTAAAGGGATAAGTTCGGGCTTGAACTCAATAGCTCAGCTGAATTGATTCATTTCCACAATAGTCTTCACGTCTCAAATTCTTCCGATGAAAGTTGAACGCAGATTATTTCATTGTTTTAGAATTACAATTACAATTTTTACAGCAACTGGAATCAAGATAAATTGCAACCAAAGTATGCTCAAGTCTCTAAATTCCACGTCACTAGTAAAATTTGTTGTTTTGTCCTCCAGATATGGCAACAGTATTGCATTTGTAGTCCAACCGTTTGGATCAACGTCCATCACATCCAGTTGTCTGATATCATGAATTTCTCTAGATGTTAAAGACAACATGTTTGGATCAACTTGTCGCTAAAAAATTTAAAGTCTGCTACTTACGAAAACCAAATGTCACATAAATGATGATTCAATGACAATAATATCATATTATGTTTCAAAATAGGCGACATGTTTCAAAATTGGTGATATGTCTCCATGGAATTTGTACTCCCCTATTAAATACAGTCAGACAATCTAGATTATTATCTGATTTTTCCTTGAGCTTTCAAAAGAAGCCTACAAGTATTTTAGTAGTTGCTCTTTTATTTCAGCCAAACAACTGTTTAGCATATACAGTTTTAACCTTGATTTTTACACAAATTTTTGGAAGCGATACAAAATTTAAAACAGGGACCTAGTACGAGTGCCGTTTGAACAAAACAACTTACTGATAAAGTAACAGTTACAAAATTCCCGAGCCGACCAGCAACAGATTTAAGATCCTTTTCTATGCAACTGCTTTCTCCAAAGTCTTCTCTTGAAATAAATATTGCTGGACGATTTTAGAAATGGAGAAAAAAAGCTCTATGTATTGTTTTACATTTTTGCTTTTAACGCAAACTTCAAACTTAACAGGAAAGTCAGTTACGAAATGCCGGCTTCATATTTTGAGTTCAGTTAAATATAACCTCCATGTTTTTAAAGTTGCAGTTTCTCCAAACCACTTAAACTGCCCAAGCTGTAGTTTTTTTCTGGAAGCTTGTTTCTCCGAAGAGATGAAAAGCTCTAATACACTAGTGGGCCAACGAATGTAATGGTGAATTGCTTAGATCAACAAAGGAAAGCTTTCAGTCAGCACTGAATTTAAGGCCATTCATATACAAATTTGACATCACTTCCAATGACGAATGAATAAATTCCAACTTCTGCGAGTGTCTCCATAGAGTAAAAAGACAGTCAGTTTGACTTGTTTATTGAAACCCGTCTCTTGACAACATGACGAATTTAAAGCTAAGCTGCTGCTGCTGGAATACTGACGACGGATTTAAAGTAGAATTTTGTACTTTGCTAGGTCCAATGCTAGAGTATATACTGTTTGTATTTGGTTTAGAGACAAAAACCCATAATAATCTAGTTGTCTATATATGCACGTAAAATTAAGCTACTAGGATCAACAAAGAAAAGCCTTCAGGAAGCATCGACTTCCCTGAAAAATTCATTCATGACATTTTAAGATTAATGAAATATGGGAATTGTGAAGTTTTCAAATTGTTTTAAGTCAAATTGTAAATTTCGAATCCCAGTGGGATTTATGAAATATAAGCTGATTATATTAAATTTGAAAAGGGAAAGCGGAAAATGACTAATATAATTGGGAAAAGTGCTTTGAGTTAATATATGACTTGCTAATATTTCCTATCGGTTACCCCAAAGCTCTTTTGCAGTTGTCGGTTAAATTATACAAAAACGCTGATCGTGAGTGTTTACGTTTGTATTTTTAGGGCTTGGTTGGCATATATATTAAGGATCTAAGCACCCAGACCCGGAATCCGATGATAGGATTATTGCAGGCTTACCATTTAAATTAAATATCATGCATGTTTTATGCCTCTAAATTCCCAGGCTTAGCCGGTCAGTGCTTCAAATATCAAACGTCAAGTATTCAAATAAAATCAGCTTTCAAGTAATACATATACATAATAAATTAACAAACTTAAGTTTTTAACAGTTGAAAATGTAAATTTCTGTTGGGATGGAATTCATATATGGCCTATTCTTGATCCAAAACTCTTCTTATTCAGAATGCCAATTAAAATATTATGTTCAGCTAAATTAAAACCGAAGCATACACTTCTAGTTTCTGTCAATGTCGAATCTTGTATATTAATTGAGATCTTACTGCTGTCTTACGAAAAACACTAAACTCTGAATAGACCAATAGACAACTTTGTCAAATAGACGCATCAAAACCTTTCATTTACCTTTCGAGTGGAATTTTCCTTATTTAGGAATTTAGAATAAAAAAAAACAATTTCGTCGGCAGGTTTAACATGCTCCAATGATAACTGATCGGATCAGAAGATTTGAAAATATAATTACCTGTCAAAGATGTAAGTAAAACAGATCTAAAAAGAGAATTTCTTGCTTTGCATACCAAAGTTTAGCGCAACTGAAAATCAAGTAATATTTAACTGTGATGAATGTAGTTTTGTTAAATCAAGCAACATTTTTAATTTAAAATTAATTCACAAATGTCTGTTCAATCGGTCAACCATAAATTGAATGCATTTGGAGGAAATCTTTTCGAAACTTATTATTATTATTGCAAGAAATAAAGTTAGATATGGAAAAATTCACGGTAAATTCATAAACGAATCTTGGTACAAAAAACATCTTTACACAAAGTTGGTATAGCATTCTCTGCTCTGTTAAAATACGAAAGGATAAGCCTCATTTCATCATTTTTACACATATTGTAAAGTTCACAAACAATGCCATTTTTCATCGCACTAACTTTACCTTGACTTCTCTAGCTCATTGCAGCTTGTATGGATAAACTTTTTTTCCATTTGGACAAGATCACCTCTGCTGTCATAACAACAAAAAACTGGTTTTGTATAGGATATTCTCGTCCTTGACAAGTTGAAACACACAACACCGTACACAAGTTGATCACTTTTTTTAGCTCTGAAATACGTCTCATTCTAATATCCAGTTTTTATTCTAAGTATAATGCATTTATATTTGTAAACTTGTAATGCTACTTGTAACTCGACACAATTTCAACTTCACATAGAAGTTCTCCTCTTGACATTAATTCAGTTTGGACCTTTGGCTTGAACACACCAAACCTGTTCTTTCACAAGTGTTATTTCAACAAGTGAAAAATGTCGGACAAAAGTTTACACTGCGGGAAAATCTACTTGGTTACCGGAGCTGGACGGGGTATTTAAATTCTACAATTTTAATTTAAAATTAAACTGTTTTTTTCTGAGTATCACATTTCACACTCTTAAAAGGTATTGGCAAAGCAGTGGTGGCAAAACTGGATGACTTGGGTGCAAAAGTTTATGCTCTCTCCAAAAATCCAGATAATCTCAACAAATTAAAAGAGGAGCATCCTAATGTGATCACAATTTGTGTGGATTTGTCTGACTGGAATGCTACAAGAGAAAGATTAGAAAACTTGGAAGCTGTGGACTGCGTAATTAATAATGCTGCTGTTCTATTACCCAGTGAATTTTTCGGCATTAAACCAGATGATATTGATAGGTGGTATCAGTTTAAATTTAATAATTTCTTAATTTATTTTAAATCCTAAAGGTTTTTTGAATAAATTTTAAATACTATGTAGCATGACAAATGTTAACTTGAAAGCTGTTATCAACGTAAGCCAAATAATGGCTAAGAAAATGATCGATGTTGGTAAAAATGGTTGCATAGTTAATATTGGCTCGGTGGTAAGTTAATTTTAATTTAAAAAATTTCTAATGAAAAATAATTAACGAAATATTTACTATTTTAAACTATTTTAAATAGAGTAGTAAAAAAGCAAGTGTAGCAACCCAAACTGTGTTCTACGTATGCACCAAAGCTGCACTAGAAATGCTCACAAAAATCATGGCAATTAGTCTCGGACCACACAAAATCAGAGTCAACTCAGTTTGTCCCGGTCTTGTTGAGACGGATATGCTTAAGGAAATATTCGAATTTATTGGAGCAACTAAAGGAATTGATTTTGCAAATGGGATGTGTGCATCTTTAGAGCAACAAACGCCATCAGGAGTGATGACTTCGTCAATGGATGATAATGTTAATACGATTCTGTTTATGGCTTCCAATGCAGCCCCCCAAATAACTGGACAGAACTTGAGTATCGACGGAGGTTTAAGTGTTACATAATGAAACATTGGACAAGTATTGATGATGAAAAATTGAATAATAAAATCATAATAATATATAAATAAATGATAAATGTGAAAAGATAATTAAATCGCATATTTGTTTATCTAAGCGAGCTAATTTAGTCTTTTTAGCTAAATTTCTTGAAAGATGATGACCGAGACAAAGAAACCTCTAGGCCATTTGTTTTGATAAACCATGTACTTTCAACATCATTTATCATGTTTCAGAATTTAATTACACGATGTATTTATTTGAAATAAGCCACAAAACCAAATACTAAAATAAATATAAATATTTAAAAAACAATATCCTTCAATTATAATAGCAGTGAGAGCAGGTGGAATTGATGTGTAAAATAAATATGCCACAGGAATTGGAAATGAGTAGCAGCAGAGAAAGCTGTATATTCACTACGTAAAGGAATCCATCATTTTAGCATAGCAGAGAAAGTTTGGACCTTGCTTTTTATTTCGAATAAAAAGAGATATCACTTCTGGAACTTGGTTCAGTTAGTTCCGATGGTTTGAAAGGAGAGCATTTCAGTTCAGTCTACACTATTGAGATACTCTACACACATATTACACACTTTTTTCTGCGACACATGAAGAACCGAATAACATTATGTTTTTCAGAATGCACTTTAAATTTTCCCTACTTCTATTTCATCTTACTCACTTTCCTTTCTGTTCTCTTGGAAATCACGAAATATCCATTTTTGCCACTGAAAATGATCAGAAGATTAATAAATTCAATTTCAACGAGAAAATGAACTCAGAAAAGTTTGAAGTAAATACTTCTGCTAACTTTTACTATAATTTTGATTATATCACATCCAATACAACCGATTCGGAAGAAGATCAAAATAAATCTGGGGATATTACCCAACGAAATTTTACTTTAGCGTTTACGTTCTGTGCAATCGCTTTGTTCATCGTTCTAGTAAATCTACGAGTTTTTCAAATCGTTACAATGGAAACCCAACAAATGAACAGGTAACCTATTTATTAAAGCATAACATTATTACTTGGAATAGGATTTTGAATCAAATCAAAACTTATAGACTTTTTTGCAGATCTATCAACATTTTAGTTGCTCATCTCTCCTTTCTCGCTATCGGTTTTACTTGTGTTATATTCATCTATGTTATGGAAAAGTCTAACATTTTTAGTTTGACTGCTCCAGGCCTTTGTGAATTTCTTTCCTTTTTACGCAGTAAGTTTTTAGTAAGTTAATTTTTTTTAAAGGGCACAAAACTAAACAGCTAAATAGAGTTTTTTTATTAAAATTTTTAGATATCGTACTAAGCTTATTTCCACTCAACTCTGTAGCAATCACATATCTTCGGACAAGACATTCGACAAATAACCTCGGCAATACATTTCTTTTCCTTACATTTTCGCTTATTTGGACAGTGGCTGTTGTTGGTAGTCTACCTTCAATTTTCATGGTGACCTACTCAAACGATTTGCACACCGATTCGGAAAAATGTAAACAGGTAAATATCTTCTGTTTTTTGTTTAACTCATTGTAGACATGTAATTCTTAGTAAATACGTGAGCCATGTCACTATGTAAAAAATATCAAGCATTTCTACACAATTGAAGCAAATAATTTTTTTCCAACCTGATTTCAAATCCCAGGGTTTAAGCTGGTTTTGAAGAAAAACCAATTTGATGCTCAAACAACTTGAGAGTATAATTCCAGGATTTTTAAAAACCGTATTCGTAGAACCTGGCTTGGAAAATTATTGTGTAGTACAATTTTTTACGGGTAATTAAACGAAGACGTTTCTGAATAAAACGCATATAGTTTCACATATATATTGCGCACGTACTCATCTACAAAAGGATCACATACTACTATTTACCAACCCAGCTGGTAAGGCATATAAATGACAACTCTTAACAAGACAATTAGCCAGTATTGTGCAAAGGTACATGTCATATTTTTAAAGAGAGTGAATGAAATTGTGCAATTAGGTCAACCTGAGATATGTGTAATAAGACAATAACGGGAACATTTCTTTTCAACGTGCCTAATGCCTAATGGTCATGAAATATTTCGCCAAAAAAGTTCCCCTTGTTTCTTGGCATAGTAGTCAATTTCATTTGCTTTGCAACTCAAAAGAACAAAATCTTCCTAAAGACTATTGCAAGTCAGAGAACGGATTATATCCACAGAACTATTTCAATAACTGGTCTAGTCATTTAGATTTTTTTCGAATAAACTTTAAAATATGTAGTAAATTTACTTTCAAATTTTCCTAAGTATCTTATTTCATCCACTAAAATCCTATAGAAGTTATTACTATTGGTATATAAATAGTATGGTTGAATATATTTCCCAAAGCATTTCATCAAAAGTCTAGTACATTTTGTTGAAAGACTTTTCAACATTTCATCAATTTTGTGAAATTGAGGCTTGAAACTTTCCTCTTCTTTTGCAGATTCCTCTTCTTGGAACATTCGAGGCGACCCTGGCATACGAAATATTTCGATTTGTCCTCTATCACTTGCTAGTCTGCTCCTATATGGCCTACGGTAAGATTTAATTTAAATATTAAAAATTGAATAAACCTTTTATTATCCAATGGTATCAAATGAATTAATTTTTGTTCATTTCCTCCAGCCATGATAAAAATTCGGACGCGAATACGATATCTATACATTAATAAGGTAAACAAATCTTTTGGTATTTTAACAAATTCACACATACTCTTCAAAAACTCAGCACTATCGATTTGTAAAAAATATACATCTTTTTAAATTTGCTTCTATTCATTTATATTACAGCCCATACCAGATAGAATGAAAAGACGAGTACAAAGAGTTCGGTTTGTGTACCTGCACTCCATTATTTTCATTTTGATCTGGCTCCCAACTGGACTTGGTCTCTTTTTCTATAAACTACGAACTCGAGTGGAATGGATGGCTGATTATATCGACACGTACCTAACACCTATTGTCATTCTATCCAGTTCACTCTTTATTTTGAGCCCTCTCGTTTACGTCATTTTACACGAGGAAACGTCAACAATCATATTCAATGGATTGGGAATCTGTTTGAAAAAATGTAAGGGAAATGAGTTGGTTGCCAAACAAGATGCTAATGTTCAATCAGAAAATTCACTCATGAAAGAAAACAAGATGTGTACACAAAGTGGAAAAGATAAAGCGTTGAAAACGATCAAAAGAAAAATGCCACATGAAACTACGGGAGATATGAGCAGAATTTCAACGGTCGCTTTGAGTGGAGCATCCGACAGGTCAATTATTTTATACACACATATTATATTACGCAGCTACAAACACTTATCTACTTTGGTAGATGGAAAGTCTCGAACTACAATGGTCCGAACTTGTGTTCATGTAGGAGACGAGAGTGAAGATGTGCATGATAAGCTTTGTGAGCATTTTGTTCACGAAACAATGGTATAAACTACATATTACACTATAAATTATATTAAATTAAAGGTAACGTATATAGAACAGTAATTTGATAATGTGTTAACTAAGCTATATAATTAAGAGGGATGGTTCGCAAAATAAATTGTTTTTGTTAATTACAAATTGAAGTTTTACTTGTTGTTTTTAGCTTAGTAATTAAGTGTCAGTATATTTAATGAAAACACATTTAATTATTACAATTCGTATGTGATTTATTTTAATTTCTTTACTGTATTTTAATTAAAAGGTCGACTTGGTATATGCTTTTGAAACCTATGTAAGTTCACAGATACGACATAAAACAGTTTTTTTCCAAGGTTATTTTTACATGAGCCTCAGAATAAAATAACGTTTCAAAAATCAGTATAGTTTTGCTGCTAGTGTGTATAAGAATTAAGCAAACTTTCTCAAATTGTATACATCAAAAGTAGAAATAAATTTACAAGTTTTTTAAAAGTATATAACATTGTCAAAGAGACTGTTGAACTACAACTACTTGTTATCCAAAATTGAGATCATGTCACAAAGAAAGCAGGAATTTTGAAAGGATATTACTAGTATTTTATATCAAACATAATGACATGTATTTTTTGTCATTCATTTTTTGGTAAAAAAGATTGAATTTTATTTATAAATCTATTTTTTTGTAAATTACCCTTTGGTTGAAGTTTTTTTCTGTTTGAAGTTCAGTAACATGATATAACATACACAGTCTCATTTTTAACATAAATTACACCAGTAAGTATTTAGGTATATCATAAAGCCAGTACTCAGAAACATTTGAAGTATTGTTAAAAAAATAAACACCTATAAGATACAAAATGTTTACAAAATGTAAGGCAAAAAGAAGAAAATAATGAAATATTTTATTAATATTTCAATCATTGACTTTGACAAAATGAAAGTTACATGATAAGTTTTCAATTATGTAAAATAGATATCCTGATATTACGCTATTGCGGAAATGTCAGAAAAAGCATTGATGCTTAAACAAACAAGATCTTTTGTAAAATAACATGTTAAGAGTTTTCATATCTCAAAACATTCAACATCGCTACTATAATCATAATGAAAGGAAACATTGTGTAACAGAAGCATAAAGAGAATATCATAAATTATGTATCCAAATAACGTTCTCATTTTTAGGTTTTTTGTTTGTCAAATTAATTTGAAACTTATTATGCTTGTACTTTTCAAAAATGTAAGTATATTATAATTAGACACGACAAGAGAGTTGAATTAAAACAATGTGAGCTCGTAAATAAATTTAAAAAAAGTTTCTAGTTTTCCAGCTCTAGGAAATATGAACTAATTAGCTAATTGTATCCAAATTAAGGCCATTAAAACAGAAAAATAATAAGTTAATAGAAACTGTAGCTGATTATTAAAGTACGAATGCCAAAAAACATCTTGTAAAAAATGCAATAAAGAATTTATTACAACCTTTCAACTTTCATAAAAAACACCTGTTAATAAAATAAAATTCATTTCCTTGAAACTCTTTTCCGGAATATGATTTTACATTGAAAATTGAAAAAGCTGTGCATTACTTATTTGTAGTAAGATTGATTGGACAGTTTAGCAGTACATTTGTTTTATCTTAGAAGTAGTCACAGTATATGTTACTCTTACTCTAACAGTTAGCATGCAAGAGAAAGCAATTTGGGATAAGTTTTGTATGATTTTCTCAGAAAGACGAAGATAAACTACGGCTTATATGGCTTGTAGCTATGGTTGACAACTTTTCCTGTTTTTATGGTGAAGTTTTCATAAGATTCGATAACTTAAGTAGAGAACTGAAAACAGATAATTTAATTATATAACTTATGTACTTACAAATATGTCCTTAACTTTGCTTGATTAGTAAAGTTCCAAATTCGCTCCAAAATAAAATATCTCTATATTCCAAAGATAAGGTGTTTTTTACAATATGCATGTCCCAGTCTTTTTTTATAAGAATTGAAAGTTTCTTGTCTTTGCAATTTTTATTCCCATCACCAACTCTCTCGAATGAAACTTAAAGTAGAACGTGTCCGTTATTTATACCTGCAGTCATTTATATTTATTTTGACATTGTTTCCAACCGGAGTTGTCATAGCAGCCTATCAAGTTATATACTGGAAAACTGTTGTCTGGAATTAGAAAGAATTATAAAGATCTGATGCTTCATGTATGCTACTTAAGACTATGCAAGACTTTTGATAAACTGTTCATTTTTTATTTTCTAAGTTCCCCTGGAAAGGATGTAAAATGGATTAGATATTATTTAGAGGTAAATATTCATGCTTAGAAATCCAGACAGTAATCCAAGTTGCCTAAAGCAATGCATACTCTTTATCTCACTTTCAAAGAACACGTTCCCAATTTTCAAAACTCAAATTTCCAAAACAAATGAATGTAATGAATATCAATAAAAAATCATTGTAACTTTCAAATATATATTCCCAAAGCTTTATGAACATTATGTTATATATATACCAAAAGCAAATCTCCTTATATTAAGTTTTTCCATTCCTTGTAAACTGAGTATGTCACCTTTTGACATCCGCATGCAATTTTGTCAGGCAGGAAAAGAATGCATGCACATTATTTGATCGATTGTACAGCGGCTAACGGATTACATTTTTTCAGATCCTAACATTTTAAGGCTCGAATGAACTTGACTCTTTCATTTCTATTTGATCTCTTTCAAAAAAAGTTGACAGTCTTTTGATAAATCATGAAAAAAAAACATTTTCGCCATTTTTGGCACAATAAAGCAATAATACACACGAAAATGATACTTAAATACTTTTAAATGCAAAACCCGAATTTCCTCTGGAAGCCATAAAATAAAATCAATTGTTAAACTGCCAAAAACCACGAAAATTTGTGCTGCTTCAGAACCCTATATTACGTCTCGTTCGATATTTCAAATTACAATTTTATAATATAACATAAAAATAGACATAGTGAAGTAATACACGCGCAAATTATATTTGGGCTTTACAAAAGCTTGCATATCATACAAGTGCGAGGGAAATATGCTGCTAATATGTAGCATGGTACAATAGAAAGCAACAAGGTGCCATATACAATAAATATAAAAAAGACTCTCTCTGATTTCTCCAGAGTGACTAAAGTGGGAAAAACTACGATCTCAGCGTAGACATAGCTCAGTTGCTCAGAGAAAGGAGACCGCTGCACATACCTTGTAAACTCATTCCAAACACGATCAATTTAATGTGCCCTGATAATCTCAGATTGCCCCAAAGTTAAACTTCAACATTTTTACTGAACTTCATTATGGCAGTGAATAATAAAATGGTTTTTTGTTTTTCAACTCTAATAATTTTTACTTGTTCTCCAATATTTTGTGGTCATACATCTTTAACTACGCAAATACATAAAGTGATTGCTAGAAATATTACCAAAAGTGAAAACATCTTGGTTGGAATTCATAGTTCAACTAAAGCTAACGATTCTCATAAAATTTATGCAAAGGCTTCTAATATTTCCGATAAAAATGGAGCCCAAATCATTTCGAATACTGGGCAGAAAAACTTTTCAATGTTGATATTATATCTGGTTATTGCTCTCTTCATAGTACTGGTTAACGTTAGAGTATTTTACTTGGTGGCTGCCGGAAAACAACGCAAATCCAAGTAATAACACATTCGGACATGTTGTTCGCTTTAATTTGAACCTAATACATATATATATTCGAATAATAATATAATATTTAAATTCTAATTAAATTGCAAATTCTTCTTTCTTTTTGATAAAAAGGTCTGTCAATATTTTTCTGGCTCATCTTGCTTCACTTGCCATTGCGTCCATTTTTGTATCTTTTTTCTTCGCATTGGAAAAATCCAATATTTTGAACATAACACTCAAGGCCCCTGGACTTTGTGAACTGTTTTCATTTTTACGACGTATGTAACTACGAAAAAAACATTGTCTACTAAAATAACGTTTTTATATAACGGCTCAAAGATTTATTGTTTTTTTTGTATTTAGCGGGATTACTAGGCGCATTTCCTTTGAATGCAGTGGCGATAATTTATGTGCGTGTTACAAGCTCTACAAATACAGCAGGTGAAAATCTTCTGCCTTATCGTGTTATTTGTCTCATTTGGCTGATTACTTTTGTTGGTAACTTGCCAACCGCTTTCATGGTGGAATATACAATTGATCCGTTAACTCAACAAGAAGAATGTAAACAGGTAAATTTACAACAGTTTCAAATAGTTTTATTGAAAACAAAGGCTTTAAAAGCTATTATTTTATGATACATGTATTTAAATACTTTCAATGCATAAAGAAATGCTAGCTAGCTAATTTAGCTAAAAAAAACTAATTGGCGATAATATTAAACTTAACTTTTTATCCATTTTGTAGATTCCTTTGCTGGGCAGATATGAGTTTACCGTTCTATATGAAATGTTTCGATTTTTAATCTTTCATTTCTTAGAATGCGCTTACATGGCATTCGGTAAGTGTATTTATTTAAAATCTATATATATTTCTATTAGTATGAAATATAATGCCACCATGCCTAATTTTATTTTATTATTAGTAATGTTCCAAATAAGGTCTAAATTAAGGTATCTCTACATTCTCAAGGTAGACTATACATCAACCACTTCAATAATTTCTCCTTATTTAATAAATAACAAGTCATGTCAAGACACGAAGAAAACACGTAGATAAATCTGAATGATGATGATGA
>JAQFZG010003658.1:0-13178 GCA_034695465.1 Entomobrya nicoleti | reverse complement strand
GTGGCGACGGCGATGACGGCAGCGAGAATGATAAAGGTCTTCATGGTGAGTTGGGTTGGTTGGGTGGTTTAAAACCGAGAGAGTTTTGAGAGAGATGAGTGAGGGGAGTTGTTGTTGTGAGAACTTGAGAAAGCTGAATGATGATTTTACTGGGAGGACTGATGGGTTTTTATACTGATTTGATGTGAGGGAAGGATAGTGGGTAACATGTTTGAGAAGTGAAGTACGTGGGATATGGGGATGTAGCATACATTTTCCGTTAGAAATTTTGAGGGAACCTGAATACATGTTAAAGGTGCTTCGGGTACCTGAATGCATGGTGGCTTATGGAAAGGAGAGAAAGGAACAATGTACTATTTTGTGTGGATGTGTGAAATGAAAGGGTTGAACGTTTTGGTGAATTTGGTATTCAGCTTAACTTTGAATGTGAAAGGGGCTCTAACATAATGAATGGAAGGGACCAAAAGGATTATATATTTTTAAATGATGTGTGCATTGTACATATGTTCGTGTGTGGGTATGTGTGCAGTAAAATGTGGTGACATGAAGGGACTTCGTGATCAATATTTTGGGTCCTGCTTTTCGTTCTATTGTTCTTTCGAATAAAATATTATTCATGTCTGGCTCTTTTGCATGGTTTATTGTTTTTAAAGGCGACAGAGAGTTTAACGGTATCAAAGAAAATTTAGTGAACATATTTTGTAAAAATAGAAAAGGCTTTTCGTTATCACAACTTTAAGGCTTTTAGGATATATGTATATATGTATGAATGCTTGTTTGTATTGACATGGGACATTACTTATATCAATGTATTTTATATGCATGCAAGTTTTACAGATTTTTTGCATTTGAAATCGTCTATTAGGATAATTTACTAATGAACTAGTTTTTTTTTCAGAGTAATTTTAATTGAATTTTTATGTATAAGTTTGCTAACATTATTTAGTTTTAAATATCGAATGTTGATTATAACATCGAACGAATATGTTCAAGCTATGGATTGTTAAATGAGATGAATGATATATTATTCCGGTATGTAAAATGTTATTGCTTTGCAGAAATAGTCATTCGACTTTTATTTATTTAATGTTAAATCATTAGTTATTTTTTTCTTACTACGCACTAAAATCTCGGCATGATGGCATCTAGAATAGTGCATAAATCAAATTGAAATATGAAAATATAAGGTTTCGGTATAATTAGATGTACAAATGTATGCGACGCTTCCTACTAGAAATCTCGGAAAAACAGATTCGCTGATACAACATCCTTCTCTCCAGTTGATATAGTGAAAGCTAGCAAAGTATTGGTAGGAATTGATGATGATAATGAAAGATTGATAAAAAATTTCATTGGAGTACAATATCCTACTTTCTGATTCACTTCCAAACCTGCTTTCCAGCAAGCAGCGAGATTGAGATTTACTTTTTGCTTCGGCTTCGGCAACAGATTCGGCTTGGGGCGAAACGAGCATCAATACATGTTAGTTTTTCATTAAGATTGAAAGAAAATTGCAATAGTATACATATGCCTGTTATAAATTTTCAAACAATGATAACTATAATAATAAAAAATAATTGTTGTTTAGCGATAAGCTGAAATAAAAATAATGATATTTTATTTAATTGAAAATTGTCATTAAGATTGATTTACAATTAATGTGATATAATTACATAAAACCACTGATCCCAAATATATGCTAGTACACTTTAAATTTAACTGATATACTGGTTAAAATACAGCTCAAAGCTACAATACTAATTTATATAAATGAGTCATTTGGATGATAAGCATTTCCACATGGTAGATTTACCAATACGCTGGAAAGCATTTTAGGTTTGCCGACGTAACCAATGTTTATGTACAATATAAACGTACACTCATTGTTTTGATAATGATTCGTTGTAAAATTAATCATGACACCAAAAAAAAATATTAACCATTTTGATGGCAATCGTATTCATTACAATTCAAAAAGGACATAAAAGCCTAAGCAAAAAAGTAAATCTCAATCTCGCTGCTTGCTGGCTGGAAAGCAGGTTTGGAAGTGAGTGAATCACAAACTCGGATATTGTACTCCAACAAAATCTTCTATCAATCTTTCATCATCATCATCAATTCCCTCCATCCCTTGGTTTAGCTTTCACGGGAATAACTGGAGAGAGAAGGATGTTGTATCAGCGAATCTGCTTTCCATGCTTTTTATAGGAAGCTATGTGTATATGACGCTCAATACTAGAAAGCAGACGCTAAGCAGACTCGCTTATACAACATCCTTCCTTCTCCAGTTATTCCAGTGAAAGCTAGCAGAGTGCTAGAAGAAAAAGATGATGATGATCATGATGAAAGATTGATGGAAGATTTTCCCGGAGTACAATATCCTACTTTTGGATTCACTCTCAAACCTGCTCTACAGAAAAAGCTTGCACGTCCGCAACAGATTTGGTGAGGGCGAAACGAGACACTCAATACATTTCAGATTGGTATAAAAATTGAAATCAATATTTGAATGGGAAACATATTCACGTGATTGATTTTGAAATAGTAATAATCTATGACCAAAAATAAATGGTTTGTTTATAAGACTTTATCTAAAATAAATGTCTAAATGTCATCTATCTAGGTTAATTTAATTTGTCAAAGTAATATTTATTATTGTTCATTTGGTAGACAACGTTACAAACATGCTATTATTTTAACTGTCTATGCTTAAAAAAATACTGCAAAATAACAGTAAAAAGTATTCCATAATAACGAGAAATAAGAGAGAAAGCAGGCATTTAAGCATATTTGTAATTTTGCTTATTAGCTGGAAAACATTAAGGTTCTTTTACCCGCAAAATCGGGCTTAAATTATTTTCCTGTTTTCATCATTTTTGATGATCGGTCATTTGTAACCAGTTATTACGCTAAAATTCTTTGCAAAAAAAAATAATTCATCAGAACAATCATATTCATCACTATTCGAAATGTTACGTTTTTTATGGGTAAAACAGAACTCAACGAATGAAAAGTGCATGCATGTATGACAAGGGACTGGCGATCTTCAGGTAAATTTTGATGCATTTAACATCGTGTTGGTATCGTATGCGATCTATTTACGTTGGTTTCGTACGATAAGAACATTTGCAGTTTTCTTAAAACCGTAAATATTCTTATCGTACGAATTTTCTTATTTTCTTAAATGGCTTAGCATTGTATAACGATAAATTTGGCTCCTTCCTATATTATTATTTTAGAGTTAATTCGCATAGTAGTTCGACAGTTAAACGCAAACACTGTCTAATCATTTTCTATTTAACGCTTATGTATCTGACTAATAATTACACTATTTTACAGTCGTATTCATTTCATTTTAGTAAATTTCATCATATCTCAATATTTTTCTTTTCAATGGCTTCAAATTTACCGTGTTTAAATGTAGTATTTATGCCAAATATTTGCAAGAATTCAATTCAAGTGTAATATATAGTATGCTTGTTGTTCTAAAGATAAATGCTCAGTAAAAATTTACAAACCAGTTCAAATATTTTTTTATAAATGCTCAAGAATTTCAATTTTTATTAATAATTTTCTCCCTCAAAACATTCCCGTGATAAATAATTTTTCAAAAATAAATAATTAGACAAAAAAAACACAAAAATAAATAGAATTTTTTTTCAAGTCGATTGCAAGTCAAGTGGAATAAATTATTAAGTAGTTTTTTCTCCTTAATTCATTTAAGGTCTGGCCAAACCAAGAGCAGCAGCTGGGTTGACGGTAAGAAGGGAAGCAGCATCAACAGCAGATGCACCTTCACCGTTGGCAGCACCCCATCCAGATTGCTGGTTGGTGATTTCAATACCCAAAGCATCGACAGACTCTCCCTCAACTCCCTCAGCGATTTGGGAAACAGCGGCGTTGTTCAAGCTGCTAGCAGACTGTTGGTCTTGACTGGTCACCTGGAGGATGGCTCCGGCTTGGTCGACAACGGACTCTCCTCCAGATGAAATGACAATCTCAGCGTTGGGTCCCCATCCACCGGCACCGACGGCGGTGACAGCTTCCTGGTGAGCTTCACCAGCCCAGCCGGAACCGGCAGCGGCGAGAGCAGCGCTCAGGTCAATGTTGGTAAGGGTACCAGAGGGTCCTAATTTAAAAAAAAAACGGGTTAAAAATAGAGAAAATAAGTATAACCGTAAAATCTTGAAATTTAGGGTAAACCGTTTATTATTAAGTGTGAGTTTTTAGCTTACCCCATCCGGGAGTTGAAGATGGCCATCCTGGAGATGGTGCGGGGGTGGACCATCCTGGAGTGGTGGGAGCTGGCCAACCACCGGCTTGACGGACAACACGGATTCCACCGTGAGCGGAGGCAAGGGCAGCGATAAGAACGATAGCGATCTTCATGGTGATTTTTGAAGGTGGTGGTTTGGGGTGTTGTGAGAGAGAGGTGGTTGTTGGTTGATTGAGATGACTTGAGAGAATGTGATGTTGAGATGATGGGGGCAAGGGGTTTTTATACTCGAAAATTTGCTTGGGAGATAGAATAGTTTGAAAATGGACATTTGGTCATTGGGAATTTGGGTACTTTTTAGGAAGTTTGTAATGTATTTTTTTAGTACTTAAGTCACTCATAAGAAAAATGATGTGTGTATAAACTTGAATGAAAGTATTCATTAAGGTATGTATGTATGTGTGTAGGTATTTAGTGAAATAAGTAGGGAGACAGACGTGGAGACAAAAAGAAAGGATTAAAAATATGAAAGGCAATAACCCTTTCAAAGGGAAAGGCATCGCTTGATAATATTTCACACGGTCTGTTGTAAAATATTTTATGGGTAAATGACTCTCATCATATTTTACATGTGTATGTACATATGCATGTATGTGATGATAGCATGTTGTCATTAAAGTAGAAAAAATGTACAGTTAATATTACTGCTTTACTTTCGGGTTCTGTAGATGTCTTTATTCTCCAACCGAAGAACAGTAAAATTTAACAAGTTTTAAAAATAAATTGAATGTAAGCTTCCCAAAGGGACATTCTTGGTTCTTGGGTGAAAAACTGTTTATTTGATGTGCATATAAAATGTGTGTGTGTGTGATGTTGTCAAAATGAACAACGTGGTTTTGTTCAAGTTAACTGTATTTTATTGTTCGTAGAGATACATAAATGTGGAAACATTATACTTGTACACGTAGGTTTTAAGGATATGATTATTCTATGGATTAGAAATAAACTAATTTTACTCATTTCAATAGCCACGTGATAAGATATGAGATTTTTTGATAGATATTTTTCATTAACATGTAATAAGATGAGATGCAAAAAAAATGCACGTTGAAACTAATCAAAAATATTTTAATTAGTAATAACATTTTAGCCAATTAAACAAACATAATAAGTTTATGAATGGGTATTTACAAAATATTTCAATATAGTGTTTCAACACACATTCGATACATTATGCTTTTTAATTGTAATAAATAAATATTTAATGCGGATCAAGTTAAAAATAATGATTTAGTCCTTTGTATATATTTTCTCCGAAAATTTAACCAGTAAACTTAACGACATATCCATTCTCTCAAGTTTGAGCCCCTCAAGTAAAATATGTTCCCTTGATTGGTTACGTAAATTTGTTAGAAACTCATGTAATTTTTCATTAATGGCTCTGCTCATACAAGTAACAGCGGTAAAATAGATTCTGCACAATATATAATCAAAGTATAAATCAGTCAGATTGATAGTATTCTAAGCAAGAAATAATGAAATGATAAACAGAGAAAAAGGAAGCTAGAGGAACACATTACAATATTTAAATTATAATTTTACATGCAATCTTGAATTTCCCCAGATTTGATCGATTTTAACTTTCCATCCAAATAAGATGATATTTGATCAAGAGATTCTGCTGACACTCAAGTTTGTATTATATTTGTGCATATCCATCTAGAATAATGGGTATCATTACAAATAGCTGAGAATAAGATTACAAATTTAATGATAAAAAGATGAACTAACGTGAATAGATCACATTCGAACAATAAATTAAATACGTCAAAATTTAACTGGAATTTAAGATCGTCCGATCCTTTTCATCAATGCATTTTTTTATTCCAAGGACTTCCCTTGACCAGAAAATGTAACAATTTGAATAGTAATGAATACGATTAGCATCAAACTTTGGAAGTCCTTGTGATAATCTTTCAACCTATATCATAACCTGAAATGTATTGATGCTCGCTTCGCCCCTCATCGAATCCATTGCCAAAGCCCAATTAAAAAAGTAAATCTCAATCTAGCTGCTTGGTGGAAAGCAGGTTTGGAAGCGAGTGAATCATAAACTCGGATAGTGTACTCCAATGAAATCTTCCATCAATCTTTCATCATCATCATCATCATCATCAATTCCTTCCATCATTTTCACTAGCTAGCTTTCACTACACCAACTGGAGTGAAGGATGCCGCATCAGCAATATCGCTTTGTGTGCATTCTAGATGTGAGTGTGGCAAACACTCCACTCATACATTTATTTATATCAAAATCTTCAAGTTTTAATACATCAATTTGATTCTAGATGCAATTACACAAAGCATGACTAAATTTTAACGTGTAGTAACAATCAAACTAACCAATAACTTAACATTAAAGTAAATAAAAGTCGAATGACTATTTTTTGCAATGCAACAACATTTTACACACCGGAATAATATCTCATTCATCTCATTTTACCAAACTAATGCATACAAAATCAATTAAAATTACTCCCAAAAAACTAACTAATTAGGCAATAATTATAATTGACAATTTTACATAGAAAAAATCTTAAATGCTTTCCACTGTAAAAAATATGTACCTAAAATATATGAAAATAAATATTGTCACATGTACATACATTCATAAGTCGTTACGATAAGAAAAAGCCTTTTCTATTTTTATAAATATCTTCAGTAAATTTTCTTCTATTCCGTTAAACCTTCTGTCGCGCCTTTAAAACAATAAGCCAAGTCAGAGAGCCAGACATGAATAATATTTTATTCGAAAGAACAATTGAATGAAACCCAGGACCCAAGTCCATATAACAAAATATATCACAAATTCCCTTCATGCAACCACAGCTTACCGCACACATACCCACACAGAAATGCATACATAGAAGCTTTTGAGCTATTGATTAAAAATTAAAAATTGAAACTTAAAATAAAGTAATCTAGCATATTTGTAATTTATATTTTATCTAGTTATGCCGCATCAATTGCAAATCAGTCGAAAAAATAATCTTAATATAATTGTCCATCATATAAACTATGATTGTTATTACTTTGACAAAATCAATTAACCCAAAATGCCAGTAGAAGCTTATCTTACTATAAAATCTTTAACTGACAATTACTTTTTGATAATGTTTATCATGTTTAAAAAAATATAACGTATACAATACATAGGTATACCATTTCAGTCCGCATTCCATCTTTATAAGAATTTATCGGAACTTCATTGATGCCCGTTTCGCCCCAAATGAATCTGTTGCCGAAGCCCAAGCAAAACAGTAAATCTCAATCTCACTGCTCGCTGGAAAGCAGGTTTGGAAGTGAGTGAATCATAAACTCGGATAGTGTACTCCAATGAAATCTTCTATCAATCTTTCATCACCATCAATCTCCCTCCATCACTTGGCCTGCTTTCACTGGAACCACTGGAGAGATGCATGTCGTATCAGTGAGTCTGCTTTGCATGCTTTCTAGTAGTGAATGTGACATACAATCATACATTCATTCATAACGGAAACTTTATTCATAATGTCAATTTGATATTTCGATTTGATTTGTGCGCTATTATAAATGCAATCACATACATCATGACTAATTTGTAAAGTTGAAAGTATCAGGTATCTGTATGCGCATAAATGCATTGAGTAATAACCGTTGAAAACCAAATATTTTTGGTCTATTTAAACCCCAATTAAAACAACCGGAGACGGTGTATTTAATTAGGGAACCATACCGCCAGGAAATTTATTTTAATTTGCAATTTTGTAATTTAGCAATCTTTCGGTACAGAGAGATGATTAGTTTTTGAATTATTGAGTTTATACATTTAAATGTGGCTAAACAATGGCTTTTGATAAAAATAAATGATATAAAATAGTAAATGCGTACAATGCAACCATGTATGGACAAGGTTTACAATAAATCAAAATATGTATAAAGAGACATACGCAGCTTACATTTTTTTCTGTCGGAATACATAATAAGCAAGTACAATGCAACTTTACAAAGTCAAACAGATGTAAATCATTGAAAGGGATGTACAATATTTTATATATATTTTACTTATTTGATTTATTTTCAAGAAAAAAAACTTCAAGTAGATTTTTTTTCCATCAACATAACGTTGTACATAGCCAAAATTAAAATAAATTTGATCGTTTCAAATTACAACCATCTAATAAAATAATGTAATTTTTTTCATAATAATTCATTACAACGGCCGACTATCAAAATGTTGAAAACCGGGTGAAATTTGCAGGGAAAAAAGTCTAAATTCTTTTTTCTGCCAATATGCAAAATGCTTTAGGTATTTATTTGTCTTGCCTATTTTTCCTATTTATCGATATTATGGATTATTTTTTACTGTTATTTTTAGCTTTCGGGCTGTATTTGTAATTAATGCCAGTTACAATAAAGTATACCAGCTAATTTGTAATCAGAATTTGATCCAAAAATATCGCATCAATTGTAAATCAATCAAAAAAAATCATCTTAATTTATTTTTCCTTGAAATAAATCATATATATTATTACATTGACAGAATAAAGTAACCCAAATGCAAGTTGAATCTTATCTAGTTATAAAATCTTTAACAATCGATTAGTATTTCTTGATAGATTGTTATAACTTGAAAATTTATAACATTCATATGCAAGCGATTGCAATTTTCTTTCAATATTTATAACAATTTTTAGTACATTGATGCCCCAAACGAATCTGTTGTCGAACTCAAAGCAAACGAAATCTCAATCTCGTTGCCTGACGGAAAGCAGGTTTGGAAGTGAGTGAATCACAAATTCGGATATTGTACTCCAATGAAATCTTCTATCAATCTTTTATCATCATCATCAACTCCCTCCATCACTTGGCTTGCTTTCACTGAAATAACTGGTGAGAAGCATGTTGCATCAGCGAGTCTACTTTGCATGCTTTCTAGTAGTGAATAAGACATACATTCATGCATTCATTCATACCGGAAGATTTCATGTCAATGTGATATTTCGAGTTGATTTGTGCGCTATTCTAAATAAAATCACACAAAGCATGACTAAACTAATTAAATAGATTTGAAATTAATGAGTTTAGACATTCGAATGTAGATAAATAATGACTTTTCATTTAAAAAATGGTGAGTCAAAGACTTAAAGAAACTTTCATCAGTTTCAAGGTTTACATAAACTTTTCCAATTAATTTATATAAATAAGCATGCATACAGATCCCATAGTTCGATATCATATTAGCGAAGGATTATAAATTTAAAAAGTTACGAATTCATTGAATTAGTTATTTAAATACAAATTATAATTTTATGCAGACAGCATCAGACAGATAAATGATATAAAATAAGTTGATGAGTACATCACCATATTTATGGTCAAGATTAACAACAAAGTAATTTATGTATATACCTATGTATGTATGTGTGTACATGCATACATAGCATGTATTTTTTTCTATCGGAATGCCTAATAATGACAATGTCGTACAATGTTGCTTCACAAAGTCAAACGGAGGTAAAGCATTGAAAGAAATGAAAAATAAATACAGATGTCTGTTTGTACACATTGCCACAAAAAATGCATTTAATTTCATATAAATATGATCAAATAAAAATAACTACATTTAAACTTAAGAATTATAGAATCGTTTTTAAAAATTCATTATATTTTACCTATTTGACTAATCTTCAATAAAAATCCACTTCATTTATTTTTAAAAACTTAACTATGTACATAACCAAAAATTAAAGTAAATTCGATCGTTATAACTACAACCATTTACTAAAATATTTACTGAACAGTACAGTCCAGCTCACAATATTACTTCACAACTTTTACAATTTTCGTCGCCACATATTCCATCAACTTCTTATTCTCACATACATGTGTATGACACACTCAATAGAAAGCACGCAAAGTAGACTTGCTGATACAACATGCTTCTCTCCAGTTGTTCCAGTGAAAGCTAGCTAGTGAAAGTGACGGAGGGAACTGATGATGATGATGATGAGAGATTGATGGAAGATTTCACTGGAGTACAATATCCTACTTTCTGATTTACTCCAAAAGCTGCTCTACTCAAAATGCGTGTACGTCCGCAACCGATTCGGTTGGGGCGAAACGAGCCCTCAATACATTTCAGATTGCTATAAATATTGAAAGAAGATTTCAATTGGGAAACATATGTACGAGTGATTGATTTTCAAATAGTAATAATCTTTAACCAAAAAATTAATCGTTTGTTAAGGATTTTATAGAAAATAAGCTACTTGTGGCAGTTATGCTACTTTATTTTTTGTCAAAGTAACAATTATTATATGTTCATTTGGTGGACAACTGGATTAGGATATATATTTTATGATTTTCATTGGAGTACACTATCTTTTATATATTTTCTCCAAAAATGTAACTAGTAAACTAACGGATATATCGATTAGTTAATCTCAAATAAATATAGTGATACTTTTAGTGTAAGATCAAGCTTGTCGATGTTGTCGTTATAGGAAATTTTCATAAGAAAAAAAAACAGATTTTTTTGAGATTGATGTTCCATTTAAACCGACCGAAATAAAAATCGTGGTGGATAACTTAATTATTTAAAGTTTCAATATATTCGATTTATATAATGCCGAGTTACATAGTTTGATTTTATAATAGCCAAAGTTCATAAAATAATTAAATGCTACGAATTTATTAGATTGATTACTTAAATGCGGATTATAATTTTTATGTGGATGGCAATAAACAGAAAAGTGATACATATATGTACATAGATGCAAGCATGTGTGTACAAGACTTACAATAAAGCAGGTTATGTACATGTATGTATGTCCATGCATACATATGTTTTCTTCTGTAAAAGAACATAATAAACAAGTACAATGCAGCTGAGAATTTAACAACCGTAGTTAGATTTTTTATTAAATTTTAATTATTTTACTAAACTTTTGTAAAGGAATTCTAAATTATTCTACCAACTTAACTATTTACATAATCCAAATCTAAAATAAATTTAATCTTAATAATTATTAATCTTAAATTTATTATAAAAATCTACTAAAATAACTACTGAATGGCCTCCAGCTCACAGTACTCCTTGACCACTTTCACAACCTTAGTCGCCACATGTTCCACCAACTTCTCATTCTCATTTATCCACTTCAACGCCAATTTCTTCGCTACATCCTCCACCTCACTACTACTTAAATTATTAAAGTCCACCTCCTTAAAAATATCCATCCCAGGGCCATAAGAAACTATCAAAGCCTGAAAGAACCCAATTCGAAATCTCTTCCGATACTGAGCAAAAAGCTCTTTATAGCACAAATTTGTCCCATGACCCAAATTTTTCGATACTGTATTCAAAATGACCAAATATAAATGCAAAAGATCCTTTAGTCGACGTTGACGAATGTCAGTTAATACTGACGTAAACAAATAAAATATCACGTCAATCACAGGAGAATTATAACGAGTCACTTGAAAGTCAACTGATTTATGATGAGTGATTTTTCCCGTGACTGGATGCTTCTTGAACATCATATTTGCGTACCAATAGTCCCTAAAAATATAAATATAGCTGTTTAAGTACAAATTTGACAAAAAATATCATAAAAAAATAATCATTAAATATTTACCCGTGACCCAAAGTTCGCAAGTCATTATCCTCACATTTTAATGAGTCTCCAAAGAGATCACTCATTTTCAGTGGTAAAAATTCTGCCAATTTACTTGCAGCCTCACTGGCACCCTCCACCTCACTTTTCTATAAAAAAATCATAACAAATAATTCGACAATAATTCAACATTTTCGTATTTAAAAAATAACCTTAAAAATGATATCTAAATTAATTAACTTACCTGAAGAATTGCAATATCCGCACTTATAGCCGCTTTTAGCCAAGGTTCCAATAAAGCTCGAAAAGCTGGTTGCTCCAAAGCCTCAAAATCCAAACCGCGAAATCGTTCGAAAAATAGTTCCGGACCACCTGTCTCTTGGATCATGGCATATGATATGGCATGATGCTTAGCCAAATTTGTTAATGCTGACCTGTATAAAAAAAATTAAGCCAGGAACAAAAAATATTTTTAATAACCAGTTATTTTAATGTATCAAAAAAAATTGGGGAAATTTTAAATAATTTTACATCGCAGTCTCCCAATCATGTTTATTATCCCTTCCCAGTACCGTGTATCCCTGATCAATTACTAAATTCTCCAAAACGATTAGCTTCCGGTCTCCATAGTAACACTTTGGGTAAAGCTCTGCTACCATCT
The DNA here is from genome assembly GCA_034695465.1 of Entomobrya nicoleti. Classification (NCBI taxonomy): domain Eukaryota; kingdom Metazoa; phylum Arthropoda; class Collembola; order Entomobryomorpha; family Entomobryidae; genus Entomobrya; species Entomobrya nicoleti. Next base: position 643 of record JAQFZG010003658.1, on the reverse strand, counting down.
TTTTTCCAGATCTAAATTTAGAAAATAATTTAATTTTTAATTGTTACATTTTACCTTTTTTACTACAATATTATTATGCTTACCCATTCAATTCACAAAATTCCATAGCAGCTGGTAAATATTTTGTAAAAAATGTTGCCTCCTTCTCAAAAGATTTCTCCTCTTTTGCCAATTTAGTATCGGAGGCATCCGTTTGTAACGCTTTTACAAATAAATGTAAATCGGGTTTAGTGTGATTTGTAAATGTTAGCGTTATAGCATGTCGATCACTTCCCATCCCTTCATCCTTATACTTTGGATCTTTAATTATTACAATGGCTATTTCGTCAGTGATCCCATTGTCCCGTAAAATCTGTTGGTATTTTGCTTTCAAATTGGGTTCCCCTGCCATTATTTATTATATTTAAAATATTTTACTGATTTTTCGTCTCAAATAAAATATTTTATTGCTTCACTGCAAACTACACAATATCGACTAACCAAAATATTAGGTAGATAGATTTTGTCACAAGATCAGAAACAAGTTGTTTTTGTTGCTGATGTTCGACTGCTGTTTGTTCGGCTGTGAAAAACTTGTTCGATGACCTTGAATTTAAAGTGACTTGCTCATCATTTGCTTACCTTACCTTTGCTATCGCATTAA
>JAQFZG010003657.1:0-13181 GCA_034695465.1 Entomobrya nicoleti | reverse complement strand
TTCTAAAGCACAAGCTATTCATGGCCAGTTTTTCAGGATAATATGCATAAAATTCATTTTTTCGGTCAAGTGTCGTTATTTATTATGTAAAGTGTCGTTCTTCCTTAAAGTTTCGGCCTTCTGTCGTTATGTAAACTGTCGTTCGGTCAAGTGACAGTACTCCATTAAATCCATGCCACTACTGTATAAAATATCAAGCTTGTGCTACGTAGCTATTGTCCTCAAACTCCTTTTGGTAATTTCCGCCAACTTTCACCCGTTGACGCTTTCCCCATACTAAAAAATGTCTACTTGACAAAAGTGTCTTTCTTTATATTCAGTTGATATTTTTATTTAAAACTATTGAGCTTAGTGATTAATACATTTTATAAATAAAACCGTTCAAATTCACGAATTTTCAGTAATTATTTTCTTGTTTATATGTATGTAGCATTCCAACGCATAATAATGCACCGATCTTAAAGATGTGGGCTATTTTTTATCAATGGCTTCAGCCGTCAAGGTGATATTTCAGTGATCGAAGACGACTATTAAAATGACGACTCGATAAAATGAATTTCTGCTCCAAAACTTATCATATTGGTAGGAACTTTTGTTTTAAAATGATGATCTTCACGACAAGGACGACATATTTGGACAAACTGACTACTTTGATGCACGGATAAGGGAACAGGTTTTGGTGGTGTTGAAGTTTATCTTCTTAAAAACAGATTTCAGGAGGGTGCCCTTAATCCTATTAATCAAAACCCTGCAGAAGTACGGATAAAGGATGGTACGTATGTACTCGCCAAACTGGATCTGTGATTATTTTGACAAGAAGTTTTTGTTCAAGCAGATTGTGTATTGTTACCTTACAAGGTATTGTGTTGCGCAATTTTTTCTTTAAAATTGACAACATTCCGTCCACAGCAATTGATTATATACAGGTGAAAAAATATCAATATGTTCATTTTACATTGCTTAATGTATTTCAAAAGAAGCAACATCCTTTCATGCAAATAGTAATGTGCGCATGCACATTTAAGGCGACCTACATTATATTGATGACGGTGCAACATTCCTAAGATGCCTGACTTAAATGATAATGAGTTACTTACTAAATAAATGACACTTCATATTTTACTCTTAATCCCATCGCATCATCTCCTCTTGATTTATTTCAGTACCTACTGTTTCCTTGCATTATTTCTGGGGAACATTCCCACCTTCCAGAAACACACATATCACCTTCTACTACATCACGATCCCTGATCTCCTAATAAAGGAATCATTAGTGGTGGAGTGCTACGTTATATCCCTGTACCCTCCAGCAAGAAGTGCTCTCCATCCCTCTGTTTCCCCCCTATTTTATTTTTCCATTCTTTCCTCCTACTGATTTCTTTTCTTTTCTTGTTTACTTTTTACCCTTCAAAAATATAACACTAATAATAAAATATATCACAGTTCCCATAAAATATACTATAATACACTAAAAGTTATACAATATAGTGAAAGTGTACACAGCAGCAAAACTTTAAACAATATTTAATTTGCCAAGACTGCTAAGGACAAAAACTATCAGTGCAAATAACCATGCCAAAATAAGTTGTAAGTGGAGAAAGACAGAGTTTTAGTGAACAATTCCTGGATACACTGGGCCACTTAAGCATTTCTCCGAGAAGCGGAATAAAGGTTGTCGTGTATAAAAAATTAAGCTTATTTACGTATTAATTTTGCAACATAACGTGCCAGCAAATTTAATTTTCAGAACTAATGCCAATAACAAATATATATCTCATTTTAAAGTACGCACTTACTAGCATAAACCATCATAAATAGGTGTTGTTAGGTTATTATAATGAACCAACGGTGGTAGCTATAAGTATTAAGTTTTACTCAATACCAGGTGTCCAAAATTACATTAACATATTTAAACTTCATTACATCACTTAAATCCTTATTTTTAAAAATAACACCGTTAATCACATTTACAAACAATTGAAAAATTCGCCAAACAATTTAGTAAGATAAATAAAAACTAGTCACACTACAACCCCAGGCTAGCTCGACTGCCCTGAAAATATCTGAATTTTAGCTTGTAGTTTTGTTTCTTTATTTAGAGTTAAGTCTAGGAATTTTGTAGCTAAATAATTGTTGTTAGCATAATACCATGGCCGACGCCCCAAAGTATCTGGGGGAGTTAACTAAAAAATTGGTTAAGTTATTTCTAACAAACTTCTCATTATGGGGCAGGGCAAGAAATATGTCAAGTCGGTGTCTAAAATTTCAGCTTCCGCTTTCGTTTTCAAACGTCGACGCCAGCAGGTGGTTCAGTGCAAACATGGAAATTGTTTACGATGAAAATGTTTCATTTGAGGAACTTTGTCAAATATTCATGGATGAGGCTCCATTTTGCTTTGAAAATAATTTGACATTGTCTGATCTCCAATCGGAGAAACAAACTCAAGACGAAAGTACATCTTCATACATTCTCAGAGTATTATGTGAGGCAGGTGATGTGTATCACAACGCTACCGAATGCTCATGGATAGACGCATTTATGCGAAACATGTTTTACAAAGTGAGCGATTTTATAGACACGAGAGGCCACCCTGCAAATATTGCTCAATTAAGGGTACTCGTGCATGAATATGAATCCAATAAGGATTCGCGTCCAATAGCAAATGAATCCAGCAATCAATTCCAATCGGCCGTGACCGATTTGAAAGCAACCTTAAGCATGATTCGTCAAGAATTGGCAGAAATAAAGCAAAGTACTTCGATAAATGGACAGCCAAAGGTAGAAGCAAATATGAGCGGAGAAACTGGCAATACGTCTTCCAGAAGTGGCCAATCGTTTGAGCCTGTTGATTTTGCGGTATATGGACAAGGTCACATAAATCAAGTTAAAATTCATGATCGGATCAATGCAGGAATTGTCAACAAACATAGTCCATTAATAAACGTTTCCATAAATGGTCATCATCAAGAAGCACTGTTAGATTCTGGAGCATGTTGTAGTTTAGTGGGGTTTAGTATTGCCAAGTGGTTTCCACGAATCCAAAGCTCAAGAATCAATATTTCGTCAGTCACTAATTTTTCGATCCAAAATTTTGGGGTCGCGTTAGTTCCCATACAAGTTGGGTGCTCCATCATCACATTTCCTTTTGTAGTTGTTGAGGATAGTACAGCGGACCTAGTTTTAGGTTCCGACTTTATGAGAGCACTAAAAGTTTCCTTAAACATTGGTGAAGAAACTGTTACGTCTTCAGTTTTTGGGACTGTGCAAATTGTACCATGCAAGACTGGATTTTTGGAAATCACGAACATTGAGCATCTTGTTAAAATAGAGGAATATAGCAGTCAAAGCCTTCCGATTTCTCAAGTTGCGCAATTTGTCACTTCAGTTAAGCCAAAGCCACCTTGCGTTCCAAAACATAGATTTTGGCAACAGAATACACCAAAGACACCCCGAACGACAAATAGTAAGGCCATGCATAAAACAAATTTTCCTTATAAACGGTTTAATCAGTTAGAACCGCAAATCCCACATCCTGAAAACTGTTCGGGTGTATCCGATGCATTATATTCGGGACCAAACTTCAAACAAAAATTACAAACAAACTGTCCACGCAGTTACCAACATTTCAAACCTGGATAGAACAAAAGAATTAACCCATTTATATTGTTAATCGTATTCAAACCAAAAGAATGACAACTTCAAAAATTGTATGCAATATCTCTTTTCCTCGAATCACTTACTAAACATGAATAAATTAAATATATGAGAACGTAATAGTTTTTAACAATTTTTATGCTATTTTTAAGACGTAATGTAAAAAATTAACTTCCATGTGTCAATTTTTTATAACGCTTTACAGTTTAAAACTATATCTAAAAATTGATTGCATGAATAATATATACCCAGAAATTTGAATATAATATCATGAAGCTGGTTTTCACTGGACTTTTTATCATTTCGATGAAGGAATTCGAAGCAGGGACAGTCTTCGGATTCCTTGATTGATACCAAAAAGTCAGTGTGGACGTTTCACAAACTTTAGTTAAGGATTATTAGTAGTACTTTGATTTCATGTAATCATGAGAATCAATTCACTTAATCTAAATTGCTCAAGAACTTTAAAATAAGCAAAGCTAGATTGTTTTACGTACAAGTAATGTACTAGAAAACATAAGTGGATGTAATCATGATTTAGAGATAATTGAGTCCCGAGCAAGAATAAAAACAACCATACATAAAAAACTATTTAGGTCACACACGCAACTTTAAAAATCCACAAGTTATAGGTTACGGCTACACATCAAATTATTTTTATGAAATATATTTCCAGATGATCATAAAATGAACAATTCCCAAAAACGTAGTTTTAAGATGCAAACAAGCAGATTACAAAACGATTCCCGTAACTGAACAAAAAAAAAGTGTACAGTGACATACACCGAAAGTTACCGTAAAATAAAATCATTATATGAATTACTAGTATCACTAAAACTTTATTTACTATTGATAGACCATAGATAGTATAAACCATATTCATTATCATTATAAACATATGATTTTAAAATACAATAAATAAGTTACATAGGTTAAGGTAAAACGTATCAATACAATAGTATCGAGCAATTATTCGAAGTGTTTTATTTACCACAGTAATTGCAATACTAACAAAATAAACTTACAATGGATATTTGGCCAAAAGGCATTTTTATTTCTGCCGACCAACCAGACGAATAAATACATCATTAGTCATTACTTATCGCCTTTTATTAGTCAGCTTTCGAAACTTAGACAATAAAACGTTGTTCTAGTTAGTCTAAATATCAATATTTCCTTGATATATACATACATTATTACACATATAAAATGGTTTGAAAACGAATAAACTCAAATTCCTTTTCATCGGTTTCTACTCAATCAATAAAAACGCACATGCGTTTGAATACAACACCATACTTTTTCAGTTTTTTTAAAAATAAACATTTAGCTTAATATGTTTAAAAACGACCAATACAATAAACGAGAAATATTAGTGCAATGCATGCAGAACAGTGTTTAGTGATTTGTCAGTCATTCGTGTCCAGCTCAAAAAAAAATACCGTCAAATATATATATTACAAGTGGTTCAAATACATTTAAACTACAATGAGTAATAAAATAGGTTAAATGTGCATTAATATTTCTTCGTCAGCAACTTTTTTCGTCAGCAGTATTTCTTTTGCACCGGATGTTTAACATTTTTACGTTCATTACCTATGCATTTTCTTTATTACTAATGACTTCCATTCACAATTAGCACTTATGTCGCACTTATGTCCACGTCCAAATCGAAGAGAATATCACACTTACACTCCTAAACTCAAATATGTTACGATACAAATCTTGAATATCACAAGCCTAATGTCAAATCAGCTAAATTCCAAGAAGATTGCATCGAGAAAGAGCCATAAGTAGACCACAAAAAAATCCCATAAGCTTATTATATTGTTTACAATAATGACGTCACATCCTGTATTCCACATCTAAATTACAAACAAAAGTTTGGTTATTTTTATATGTCATAACGCTTATTCGCAAGAAGGTTAAAATTTCCAGGAGACCACTATTGAATTCATTCACATGCATACTCAACGAATATTTTACTCATCACACCATTTTTAGTTTGCATCCTCACTTGCACTACAAGTAAAGCCTAAAAAGATTTGTGACATTGTTCTCTTTACAATTGGGGTCATCGTATTCATGCTTAGTCATTAATTTTACAGTCAGCACATTTCTTTGCTGACGGGCTGATTTGCTGTAATTTTTTTTAAACGACATCGTGAAAGAAAGTCTACCTCTTTTGTAATCTGTCATTCGTCAATTCAGCATTAAATTTAACGTCATAGGGCGGTCGATTTACTGAGCAAATTGCACTATTATTTGATGTAACTTCAAATAGAATAAACAAAGAGTAGTCAATAATATTTTGCTAATTTAGAAATCCTGGAATGAGGTTGTTAGAACTATTATAATGAAGTTTCATAGGTTTTTTAAGAGGAAATCACTGCATAGCACCCAACCTTTTTTTAAATAAAGGTACACTAAAAAAAGAGTCTAAATGTTCATAAATTCATATTCACTCATAAACGGATACAGTCAACTTTATCAAATTTTTTTAAACCCTAAATTATATTTCCTGCAACAAATTCAAATCACGGATAGAATTTGATCATATCATTACTTAGATAATGCATTGTACTACATATGTACGTATATATTAGATATTGTTATCAAACAAATTTAATATATATAAGCCATTTTTGTAAGCATGTTTAGCATCTACAATTTTTTTCTTCAAATTCACAATTTTCTTTAGTACATTCTACGAATGTGTTGACACGTACAGAAAGCACATTGATAGACGCACTAAAACATTACGCAAGCCATTTTAGTAGCAGTTTTAACATGCTAAAAAATAGTCAGATTTCAGATCCAAAATTGCATTGCACGTACATTGGAAAAGGAGTACTGCCAAGCTTAAGGACATGACCAGTACTCCACACTCTAAAAACAAACTTAAAATTATACTCAAGCCCCTAAACCGAGACCAGGAAATGGCAGGTGACAAAAAATTACGGAATAAACCTGTCCAGATAAGATACGCTTAATATTTGCTTACTTTTTGCATATTTATTTCTTTCTCTTAACTTACGACTTTTTCCTAACCGGTCAACTTTGGTAAAAACAAATCCCCTAGATATAAACAAATGCAATCCAAAATTCTTTTGTTTTTGCTTTTTGCTGTTTGTTATAAATTTGAATCAGCGACATTTATTTAGCTAAAAACAAATTTATATTGAATAAACATACATATACTTAGAAAGAAAATAAATTATCCGACAATTAGATAGTAAACCATTTTTAGAGCCAGAACGTTGAACTGATAAATATTAGAAGAGAATCATATTGTTTTTCTCAAATTTTAAGGCACCGGCCGAAGTTTAACTTTTCTTTTTAAGTGCCTTTTTGGTCATATCAGACTATATCGCTCTTTGCTTGACTAGAAAATATGGTGTGGGTCAAATCGTTTTTTTAAAAATTAATATTGATTGTCGGCAATTTTGCAGGCATACAAGGCAATCGACCTTCAAGCAGCTCCGTTACATGCAAAAAATACGCATTTAACGAAGGCTGTGCGCTTCAGCGCACAAAGTCGGTTCAAGGTATACAGCAGTCGTTGCGGGACCCGCATGTTACTTTTGAAGAGCGAAAATTGGCCTAACACCCAACTTGTAGTTCAAGAAACGGGTAATAAAAAGTAATTTCATAAACCCTGCTAGTACAATGCAAAAAAAACTTCCAAAGGTATCTTATAATTTTATTGATGAACAAATTGACGATCAAATACCGCATTGGTTTCGTTTACCTAGACTGAAAACTTACGGATATTTTAAAGATGTCTAATATATCCTCAATTGTCTGACGGTTTGGCATGCTTATTTCAGAACTTCTTTTTTTTTGGCCAGCACAATGGTAAATGATTTTTTAAGGCATGATTTAATCATATGGTAAACCACGGGAACACCGGTCGAAATTGTTATTTATAAGTTCGTTAAATCTGTAAATTATTTTTCCATTAATATTTCTCGTAACGCTCGTAGTACTGCCTAAATTTAACTTGGTGCCGGTGATTTCCGGTTTAACGATGGTGTAGTTTTTTTTTCTCTCTCCTTGTAATTTGTCTAGGAGTCAATTATCCCTCCAGTATGCTTACTGGGGATACCCAAACAAGGACGCTCTTGACGCTCTCAATACATCTCCCCGGCTTCTCTATGCCCCATAGTCTTTCGAAGCTGCTAATCATTATACCAATTTAATGTCATCTTTGCCGTCTCCGTATTCCCCTCATCATTCCCCCTGGCTCCCTCCCGACTTACCTGTTTCTCGGATTCATCACTTCTAATTCGCGTTATAAATTAAAAAGTTTCGTGGTTTGTATAATTTTTTTGTTTGTTTTATTTTGTCTACATTTGTGTAAAACAATTGAGTATTCCTGTCTGAATTATGGCGTTTTCCACACCTCTAATATGTATATAAGGGCTGCATTGTAAACAAGAAACCGTTTGTAATATTTTAATATCATCATTTTAAACAAATATTTTTACTTTATTATTTTCACCGTTTTCCGCATCATAAATTGTCATATGTATATTTACTGGCGTCGGCATTCTTTTTACCTACTTATAAAAAATATATATATACACATAGGTATTTTACTTTTATTTTAAACTTATCATTTTTTACCAAATCTGATTGTTATTTTTTTCGATTAATTTTTTTTGTTAATATGGGGGAGTAGTGGTGCGAAATGCACCAGGTTTTTGTATAAGTAATTAGAGGTAAATTTTAATTGGTGGTAAAAGGTTATCGAAATAAATTCGAGGTAAAGCTAAGCTTTAGAACATTGGAGGGAGGATAGTAATGTGCGCATGCACATTTAAGGCGACCTACATTATATTGATGACGGTGCAACATTCCTAAGATGCCTGACTTAAATGATAATGAGTTACTTACTAAATAAATGACACTTCATATTTTACTCTTAATCCCATCGCATCATCTCCTCTTGATTTATTTCAGTACCTACTGTTTCCTTGCATTATTTCTGGGGAACATTCCCACCTTCCAGAAACACACATATCACCTTCTACTACATCACGATCCCTGATCTCCTAATAAAGGAATCATTAGTAAATGTATACCATTTGTACCCCTAAATCATATCTGATTATGTATTTTGATGTTGTCTCTTTTCAGTTATAATATCAAAGTAAATGTGTAAAAATAATTGAAAATTTAAAAGATTTCAGTACAATAGTTATAAATTTGATTCCTCTAATTTACTAATTTAATAACTGGCTGTTATCTGTTCGGGCACTAATCAGATTCCATACGATACGTAATCTAAACAAATGATTTGTAATGTCACATTCATGAATATTAATAATTAAAATTGCCCAAGTCCACAAAACTAACTTTAGAAATAATCAAATGCGTGTTAAAAATAATTGCAATATGGTTACTCTTAATTAACTATTGGCACATAGGTAAATGTGTAAACAGTTCATGCAAATTGCACTCCATTACATATGGAAATTCGAGGCCCAGAATTTATCCAAAATCTTCAACATATCGATATCTATAACCTATTGAAAGGAAACCGCAAAATGTTACGTTAATCGGGATGCTCTGACGTTTTACAGATTAAAACAAGGGTACTGACAAGCCAAACGGGTTATTAGCGTAACGTTCTTGTTAATGGGCCCCATTCGAGTCTGCTCAACTAACGAACCACAGTGTGTTTTGTGCATAGGCTGTAGGCGGACACGACCTTCCATTTGAAATACATGGTAGCAGCGTAACCACTAGGTATTGATATTTTTGAAAACTACATCATTCCCGTAATTGAACAAAAAAATCATGTTGTTACACAGCCACACTTATGAGTTATGAGCAGTTAAAATTCGAAATTTTAATTTTATTCAGCAACATACAAATTTCATGGCCGTCATATGACTGATATGTAAGACTACAACCTAAAAAAGATATTTTTCGATTCTTCGTGTTCTATTCTAGTTTGTTTACAAACAATGATTTCAATGTGTATGTATTGAGTTTGGACGAATAAAAAATGTTTTTAAATGAGCAACTTTTCAAAGTACAAAAAGTATGTCAAAAGCTAGCGGAATTTTTCAGAAGTGTATTTTTATTAAAGAAAGATAGCACTTCAACGACACTCACGTTAAATGTTATATATAACACGACCCACCCAATGTAATGAAATTAAAAGTATTTTGAGCTATCAAAATTTGTTATTTCGTGTCATTTTTGCTATGTTTCATGCGTAAAATAAAATGATTGCCATTACAAAATCAACGATCATCGGAAAAAGTGGCTTCTGGTAGAAAACACTTTATTTTTACAATTTGAGTGAATGCTAAAAATAAATCGATTCGTCAAAGTGGAAACAAGAAAACGTTGTTAAAGTTTTAGATGCTAGTATAATCATGTATTTTCGTTAATAGGTTAAAGTTTTAAAACCTAGTTAAAGACTACTTTTGTTTACACTGCAAATCCGCTATTTTCAAAAAATGAATAATTTATGTTTATTAAAAAAAATTATGATGAACAATCTCAATTTTGGCAGCATAACTTTCAATATCAGCATCTAGTTTGGGTAAGTTTATTGATACTGCAGTATTACGCGTGGTAAAAATTTAACATTATGTATTGCCATTTTTGTAATTTTTTGGATAACAACATAAAAAGTACTGTACAGATTTTTAATTAAAGCTAGTTAAAACGTACAAAGATTTTTTTAGTCATCTAGGATTATTCCTTCATTTAGCCCGATTAGCACACTTATTAAAACAATATACTTTACACTTAAATATGCCAGGTTTTCTTAACAAAATTTTTGCGCTTAAATTCTTTAAATATTGTTTTCTTTATATATTATTTACACAACGTGCTTGTACTTCTAAACGTCACACATAATTGGTGTTTTACCAATTCTTAATGATGTAACAAGTACTTCCCTGTACTTCCGACATGTTACAGAAAATAAAGTTACATTAACAACAAGATTGACCAAAAACAAAATATCCAATAAATCTGACAACGACACATAACATGATTTGAGAAACTCCTTTCCCATTACGCCAGAGAGAAGAGCTAACATACCGAAAGGTAACTCAGCGATCAGAAAGAGTACACAAATGGCTGCAATTGCCTTAACCGATCTTGTAATAGAATGTATTTCATTGACAAAGTTTCTGACAGCTGTGGGTTGGAATCCTTTTGTGAATGAATTTTCAATTGATGGTGTGCATATACAGGAAAATGTTTGAAGAGGAATGTTTCCAAAGAACCTTTCATTTTGTTTCTTCACAGACAGTAATTTGCAGATAACCAGAATGCTCAGAACAGGTACAATCAGGCATGGTAGTAATTTGATGAATACGCTGGAAGGATAAATAGAACGGCAAGTCAAATAAAATATGGGAAACAATTTCTTTATGTTAAGCAGACAAAGCCTAAGTATATTTAGTCTTGCACTGACTGTAATAAAAATGTTAGAAGCAAAACAGTTTTTTTAGCTTCGATGGTAAATCACTTTGTAAAGATCAAAGCTTGTAGTAAATAGATAAAATACCTTTGTTGCCTCTTTAAATAGATTTAATTTTTAAAAAAATACTGTTTATTACATATATTTTTGTTTTAAAAATGTTCATCTTGATTTTTTTGTCATTAGTGGTTTTTGATACAGTCAAATGTGATTTAAGAAAGCTCGAACTTTAAAGTAAAGACAACTCTGATTGCCATTAAAATAATTATGATTAGTAATCGGATAAATTACAAAAGTTTTTTTAATACATAACAAATCATTATGCTTTTAAGTTTTATCTTTTAAAATAAGTAAGCATGACAATTACACCTTCCAATTTTATATTTTGCTTGAACTTTTGAACCTTCCCGTAGTGTTAGCGAAACCAAGGGCAGTTCGTAAATAAACAAAAATTAGTTTATAAGAACGAATACGTGCAAGGCAGAATGATTGAATCGTAACTTAGCAATCAGAAAAGCTAAAGAGGAACGTCTCCTTTGAATAGAACGTTCGTCATTTGGGTTCTAATGAGTATTTTAGAAAGTTTTTTTTTTGTTTTACGCTCACAAATCCCAAATACTACCTGGGCTATCAGAACCATTTTTCGTTTAAGACCAAGATTTTTCGGGGTAAAGAGAGTAATACATTAAGGTGAAGTCATGGAATCTTACCTGTAGAACCAAAATGTCAACTGCTCAAGTAATGGGAAGGACTCCATGTTGATGCCCATAACGTATTTTTTTGTTTCTGAAATGCTTAGATTGGCATGGTACGTACTGTTGTGAATCATTCCCTTTGTTGTGACATTAGGCTTGATAAATTTTATGAGAGGATTTTCGATGACATGATGTTCCAATTCCGATAAGGACAATCCAAGAAACAAAGGAGAGTTAATAATTAGTGGTGATATAAAAGCTGTTGCAATGGCCCATTTAGCTTTTTGCATGGTGCACCACACTATTCCATCAAGCTTCATTGACATATGTAGCCTCCAAATTGTCAGTAATATAGTCAAAAGTGTTGCAGCTGTGTGACAGATCTATATTATAAAATTGTGGGAAAATATTTTACTCGCTAAAGAAGCCATTTTTTGTTTTTTAAATTCGTTGTTTTCGTGAAAACTTGAACATAGATCATCTAATTAGTGAAAGTGCTCGTATAAAAAGTTTACTATTTTATTAGGAGAAGTATTCAAGGGAGCAATGATCAGCTTCTAAAAAAGCACGTATGTAGAGATTCTGAGGCATGTTTTGTACATTGCACAGAATTTCAACGTGGTACTTTCTCTGTCAGTTATCATCTGACGGTGTCAGATAAATGCGAATAATCTTTGCTGTGCTGACGGCGGAGAAAATTATCAAGTTTGCAATGTTTGAAGCCTAAAAAAGCTAATTTAAAAATGGCAAAGCAGCACATAGCTGTTTTGCTCAGAGAATGGTAAATAAATTCATGAAAAGTTGTCTGTTTACAAGATATTTTTACAATGTGAATCGTCAGCAAATATTAACTTTATTATGTTTATCACTTCTTTTGTCAGACTGTGAGCACGATATCTCAAAAACACGTTGACCGGTTTTTGCACAAATGTGGTACGTAGGTAACAATTTTCAAGGGCAAGAGACATATTGATTTTCAGTTCCTTAGGTCAAACGCCAGGGTCAAAGTCAGGTTATTTCAACATGTTCATTGTATTCACGGCTTTGTGTACTTTACTATTACTTAATATCATGTGTAATGAGAGAAGATTTGAATAATGTTGTTATCTAGTTTTCATGAGCTTGCGACAAATGTAAAGGTCAAAGTTCAGTACTATTATAATTAGTTTCCAGTATTTCTTTTGTGTACTTTCTTTAATGAAAGCTATTTTTAGAGCTTTCACTTCCTGTCTTTGTCATGAATGTTTTTTGGATATTATTTTGGAGTAGTATAAATACCATCCGCAATTTTGTAAAGTGATCCTCTGGTCAACTGAGTTTGACAAAGCAACATCTGAGCTAGATGCTTGCTCTTTGAAGTAGCTTATCAACGTACCGA
>JAQFZG010003656.1:0-13182 GCA_034695465.1 Entomobrya nicoleti | reverse complement strand
TTAACCCTTTCGACTAAAAAAATTCGACTGTATCTACGGTCGACTGAAGGCATTTCCACTATATTATACTGACCCATTCCCGATAGCCAAAACAAAAAAATATACGTTCTATAAAAAAATTAGACCATATGATCGATTAACATTTCAAGGTATTTATCTTTTATGAAAATTTTTTAAATTAAGAGCAGGTTATTGCTTGTGAAATACATTTATCTTCAATGTTATAGAAAGTAAAGTAAGTTTCATGTATGAGAGGCTGCATTTGCAATGTTTCTCATAATTAATTTTGTATACGACTGTTTTGACATTTTTTGTCTCATACACAATTGACTACAAATTTAAAAATTGACTATAAATTCTGTAATGCATTGTTAAGCGGATAAAAAGAATTTTACCGTTAACCATTAATTTTTACACATTCGAAAGCGCTTTTCATTAGCAACAACATTGACCTTCAATGGCGTCTTTATAAGTCGCATTGTTTCAGCTAAGATATTATGATCGTTCTTACAACCAGTTTATTCTGGTTTTAACCTTTAACTTAGAAACTTTCAAGAACATGTTCCGAGGAATATTTTAATTAAGCTATTTACCAGTATTGCCCGCTAGCAGTTAAGTTATTTTTGCATATTTAGTGCTTCAGATGTTCAAATGAAATGCCAATTAGAGCTATGTTTTGTGGAGTAGTTAAAATAAATTAAAGTAAAACCCCAAAAATATTAGAAATGCATAGAGAGAATTCAAGAATAATTACTTGGCTTCGTGTATGCGAAGCCACGTTCCCACATGAAACACACAATTTTTCAGTTTTTATGCCTTGTCTTCCTCGTTAAAACAGAACCACATAATTTTCAAGCTCGCACGTCATCTGTGGCATAACAGGATGTTACAAAGTGTCTCGATTAAAAATGATATCGATCTACTAGTTATGACAACCATTCCATAACTTCGTCGCACGTGTCGCCAAGCTGTCGTCTACATCCGTGAGATATATACCAGTGGTTTGTAATTCACAATGCAGTGTGAAGTCTTGCGCTTATCTAAGCTGTATTGTTAAAACAAATTGTGATCTAGTCAAAGATTCCGATAATTCTAGTCATAAGTGTGTGACCAACGTTCCCTTTTTTTTAAAGAAACCTTTAATTTCAAAGAGTTTTTGTTATCGTTAGGAGTTAAATCTGTTCCGAAAAGTACATTTCTTGCCACGAATCGATAAAACCGTTCCTGTGAATACTCTGCTAAAATATACAACCTACATAGTGATACTAAGCATTATCTGAATATTTACCATTTTATATTCAATCCTTACACGCCAAACGCTATTATAAAAAAATGATATCTTAGGCTACGCGATATATTATTTCGTTGTCGCAAAAGTTGTATTAAATAATAAATGATAGTGACAGCCTGCTGTCTTGTATTAACGTGTCGAATAAAACTACGTTACCACAAGTTTTAAACACAGACATACTTACGGACATTCTACTATATTTTGAAAATTGTAGTAAAATATCACAGGAAAAAAGGGCCAGTTAACACTCTACCAAAGACGGTAAAATTCTAACAACCTAACAAATCTGGTGAAGCACATTAAATTATTCCCACTTCAAATGTTATTGATTCATACCAAACGTAAAAATTAGACCAATTTGCCAAAAATTAAACTAACCCTAGAGTAGTTATCCAAAATACACAGGTATTAACGCACGGAAAGTTTTATATTTTGACAAATATATTGCAAACGTTATTCGGATCAATTTTCATTTCCACAAAAATACAATCATTTGTTTATACGGATGGTTCAATTGTTTAAAAAATTAAGTCATAATAAGCTGAATCTAGTTTCGAACATTTAAAAATTTAACAAAACTTTACGACTTTGTAAAACTTAATAAGTCAAACCATATGCTGTATGAAAATTCGTACTTGAAACTAGACTTAAAAAACCCACAATGTATTCTACTGCGTATTTGATATTCCAAATATTTATTTTAAGCCAAAATATCCCCAATTTGTCCAGCAGTCCAATTGAAACAAAATTCACGCTTACTTATAATCTGACCATAAAAGTTCTGAATTTAACGTCCTTTTCGGATCCAATCGCCCGAAGATTACTAAAAAGGTTAATTGCTCCAAAAAATCTCGCAAACTACCTAAAAAGTCTCGAAACCCCTACTGTGAAACCTAAATTCCCAAAACTTCTTAAAAACTTATACTCAACTCTCAATCATTTTATTGGCGACAATTGCCTTATTGTCGTAAACAATTTTGAAGGCATTGACATCCATCAAGAAATCGAGTTCCCGTTAATTCTCCGACAATTTGATCTTGGCTTTGCTCACGTTGATTACTATGACCCATTATTCCAAATGAGCGGTTCAAGGTCGGATGCGATATGGATTCCAAGCAAAATGGTTTCAAAACTCAATGGCAATTTTTCAGCTGAAAGACCAAACGACAACTATATGTATTCTCGAACGTGTTTCCTTGCAAAACACCTCGTTTCACTGTGGCCGGTTGGTCATTTTACTCACTATTGTCCTGGTCTAAAACCTTTCAATTTCTTCATGTCGTCAAGGCCATGGCAATGTGAAATTCAGGTGGACTTATTTATGCCTGATTATTTATTTCGAATTGGAAAACCCACTGAAATATTTGATCAACTTGGGGTGGACTGGACTTCACGCTTTAAAGTCATGCCTAGTTTAAGGCCACCAGTACATATAACAATTAGCACAAAATCCAGTGTCGAAGAATACGATAGGATGTCCCTAGCAGAATGGACCTATAAACCAAAAAGGGAAGATTATATAGTGAATCAAGTACAAATTACTGGCCATGTTGTCTGTAATACAAAGTACCAAGCAGCACAATTGAATTTCGAATGCAACATTGAAAAATTTAACGCAATTTTTCCTTGCCCAGATTGCACTATATTTCTAAATGTTTATCCTATCAACTGGAACTCTCTCTCATTTAACTCTATAGCTGATATAGATAAAGCGCAAAAACACATTGGAACTTCCGGACGAATGTCTTCTTGGACCCGGGTCAAGTTGGCAGCGTCAATTGGTCACTTTGCCCTAAACGAAAGAGAAAAAATTAAACTACCCTTAAAGTATCTTCACACTTTAAATATTAAACCTGAAGAAAAACTGCAACAGCTTGGTTTTGCCTATGCATCAATATTTATTTTGTTTATGGGAAATTTAACCTCTTCAACGAGTAAAACGACTACATATCCATTTAAACTTGAAAGGATAGCTAGGGTTGAGGAAACTGAAAACGAAGACAATGACAATGTTCTCCGAGTACACAATTCCTTTGACGGGCTCAACTTTGTTAGTTGTGGTTCACGTGGAATCGAGCCATTTCCGTTTCTTCAGTTTGTTTCCGTTTTTGAGTGGAAGGTGTGGGTGTCAATACTGTTATCCTTCGTCCTTTTATGGATTGCTATTGACAAATTGCGCAAAACTTATTGTGGCTCCTATTCAACATTGACTGGACCTTTAAGCATTTATAAAATTTTGGTCGAGCAAGGAGATCCTTTTCCACAGAATTTTGACAAAAATAGACAAATGAGATATTTGATGAGTGGTGTATTTTTGGCAGGTTTGGTTCTGAGCAATGCTTTTAAAAGTGAGAACGTTTACAAAATCGTGTTGCCTAGGTCACATATTCCATATCATAACGTTCAAGATCTTATTGAGGACAACGTCACTTTGTACACTCGAACGCAATTTCATGGGTATTTGAGGTATGCTCATATTGTATGCGAAAACTTGTATATTTCAAAGTTCAGAAGTGAAATATGTATAAATTCGGTGTTCTTGGGATACGCTGATGCTGAGCTGAAAAAAGAATTTGAATTAGGAACAGATTCAGAAAAAGCGAGAAATTATTCCCAAAAGCATCCAAAGGTGGTAGGTCTGCTTGTAGGACCTCTAAGTTATGTGGAGGATTTGGCGAACGTTAGTCTTAGTGATGAGACTAGAGCTAATTTACTTGAAGATGAAATAACTTTGCCCGGACTTTTTAACAAAATACAACACGAATTGATTACAAGTGATTTAAATAATTGCACCAAGAGTGCGTGGCTTTTGCCCAACTATTTAGCACAATTTTTTCACAGATCGCTCAAAAAATCGGGGGAACATTCTGATGTGAGCACTGGTGCATATACATTTCCTCAAATTACGTTTCATTATAGTAGGTCATTGGTGCCATCGTCAATACTTCAGCAAGTTTCCTTAATTCAAACTACTGGATTGTTAGATTGGTGGCCGAAATTTATCAATAGATCAGATCTAGTTGTGGGAAATGAAAATGTTATGCCTAAGGAGCCCAACATGTCAGGAAATATTCTCGTGATATTTGTTTTTCTGATTAGTGGCTTAGGAGCTGCAATGGCTTGTTTTAGTCTGGAGACGCACGTGAATTTGTTTAGCCATTTTCGACAAGCTTACATTTTATGTCTTGCAATGCCGGAAAAATGCTTCATTAAGTTGCCCAAACTTGGGAAGGATCCATTTAAAAATAATATTGTCATTAAAGTTAGGTAATGAAATCTAATCTAAGCCTTTCGTCTTCATTTTGACAGAATTGGTCTTTTTAAATTTGCTGAATTTACTAATGATATAGAGTGTGCTATAATGTAGTGCAAAATAAGATCGGTGTTAAGAATCTGAAGCATAAAATGTAAATGATATACCAGTTTGCTAGCCAAAATTAGGGAATAATGAAATGAAAACTATATAGTGGAAACTTAAGACTTGGTTAGCTGTCTAAGTATAGGAATTTTTTAGGGGACGTCCGAGTTCAATTCCTTGGTTTCTCTCTAATTGCTATTTGGGTTAATATATTAATGGAGACGTCACTCAGATACGCTTCACACATTTCCCTTTACAGCATTTACCATCCGAATGTGCTCCCTAATATACGTGTATATTCTTCACCATGCATTCCTTCAGAATGCACACAAAGTACATAATATATGATGATAATGATATGATACTGATTTTGGTTATTGCTTAATAAATCGATAGTTACTACTTCTCTCATGTCAACCGAACATGGATATCCACTGCATATTATTTGTTTGCTTACTTGATCTATAGTTCTTTACAACCCTAATTCCGTAACGTTTCCCAAAGTATGTTCTCAATAAATGCCCAAGAATTGACGGTGGAGGTTATGAGGTTGGTGGTATAAAAGATGCTCATTGAAAATGTGGAAGTAACACTTTGGGTGTTTGCGCGAGAGTAAAACTCGTAGTGGATAAATATTCTCCCGGCAAAGTGTTTATATTACTAAATATTTCCAGATTAAGGAAGAAAGAAGAAGAATTTCTTGGATAATAGAGGCAATTGATGGTGCAACGGTGCACAACGTATTCATTGCATGTCTAATGTATGTAATGAAGTCTTCATGATGATGGAAATTTCCATTTGAGATATAGCTTTATATGAATCTCGATTATGTTCTTGCATTTTAATGTACACATCGGATTCACATTATGGTCGCTCAATGTGATAAGCCCAATTTGTAGGAGATGATTAAAAATATTAGCCTTCACAAATTGAGTATAAGTCACATTATCTGTACACTCTAGAGTAGCGGTCCTTGAATCCAGTGCGTCAGCTTTGGCTTGAATTGAAATGATGGTCCCAGCTAGGTATAAATATCACCCTTCTAGTTTCATAATTGATGCTTCAATTTTTTTTCTTAGATTTCTGCAGTAAAGACTAGATGGGTGACTCAAGTAATGATGAGCCTTCCGTGTCAATTGCTAGTATCTCAAATTGATTAAATGATCCATTTTCGAATTTTAATGGTAATTCATGACGCTGTATAAATACTGTTCGGTCTACAAGGTCCCCAGTACATTTCACACTTGGTAGAGAAAGTTTACATCCTTGTAATCCAATGCAGTTGTTCCGGAACTGCTGAAGCAAGGATAACTGGCATAAGATGGAATATGAGCCAAAAATATAGTAAAATTACCGTTCAAGATATCATCCCTTGGTTAACAAGCAGTCATACTAAAAGTTGCAGCACCGAGCAATTTTAGAATATTTAAGACTTGCTTCCAAATATACCATGGAGAGCGTACAAATTCGCGTTTTAAAGACAATTTTTTTAACGTTTGCATAAATAAGCTAATGCTGCCTTAAGTGGACAACCGAAAAATCAAAAGCCAATATGACATTCTTTCAATATTTAATTTATAATATTTTGTTTCAAATTTTAGTTCAAAAAACCTTAACTGCTACTATTAAATTGCCCCCAACCAGCAACAAAGATATAGCAACAGCAAATGCTTTCACTGGATGTACAGTTAGAGTGATAAATTTCATTGGTTTGGATCTCGACGTCCAACAATTAACTGTACCTATTATTTTACTGAGATACTTTTCATTTACTCGTTACTTATTACTTTCCCCCCACGAATGGTTGCCAAGTAATGCGAATAAAACTTATACCGATTGGATTCTGGAAAGAAATCAAATCAAGTATCTTGGAGAAGATATCGAGTATCAAAAAGAGTCTACCGAAACCTTAGTTCAATATATATTGGTCAAACCTTAAGTTCCAAGTTTATCTTAAGCAATAAAAACAGAAACAGTGAGTCAAATATATACCTTTATCCATCGATAAAAGAACTGTCGTCTAACATGCCTAATTTAGGTGCCTTCATGAAAGACCCATTCTGGATGGATTACCTTATCAATTACAATGACCATGTTTGGAAAAAAGACACTATTAACAACGTACCAAAATATTCCCTACTAATTTGTGGGTTAAATAACGATACAATTTCTCTATGCGGACTTCATTATATCCAAACTTGGTATCTTGCCGGGTTAAGTTACCCTCTGTTGGTACGAATTTCGGAAGTTGTATTGTTATTGAAAAGATCAACCCAAAAACTAAATTGGTTCATGCTTTGTCCCTACTGTGACCCTTGCAAATCAGTTAAGTTTGTACCTCTTATAAGTTATTCCTCACTCAATAGATAATTTAAATACGTATATTGACAAAATCCAATAATATTTAAAAACTCCACCAGTTATTAAAGTTATGCTGCAGATATACATACTTGAATATGACATGATTGACAAAACAGATCAAGGTTCAGTCAAACCTGTGTTACCCCTTGTTGCAAAGAGTACCTTGCGGAAATCCCTTCACACACCTCGTCTTTCAGACGCTCATTTAATTTCAGCACTTTTTCAAATAACTCAAAGGTACATTTCTATGACAATAATAAACAAGAAACCAGCGGATGGGAGCACATAAGTGTAAAATCGTGCTCAACATCAAACCACCCATGGTATCCTGATAAGCTAATTCCACAGGTTCGAAGACATAATACTAGACATATATCTTATTTCCCTGTGATTGGACTAGTATTCGTCAGACATCAGTTACGTTTCGTCAGTTGCCACGAAGAGAAACTTCATTGGATTACTCAATTGCAACAACTAGTTGTGATATTAGATATTCCTACTTGGACGCTAATTTTAATTAGTATATTCACTACAGGTATTATTTTGAGAATGCAGTCAGGAAATATATCGGAAATATACAAACTCAATAGTGTATACTTTAAATTCTTGGGCGCAATGGTTGATCAATCCTCGAATTTGTTTCAGTTCAGTGGGCGTGGGAATTCACTAAGTGTATATTTGTCATTAGCGTTCATCCCACTAGTTTTCATTGTTTTAGGAAATTATTACAAAGGAGATAACATTACAAAACTTACGCTTGGACCACCTTTGGTCCCGTTTGACACTTTTGAAAGTCTAATTGGGAATAAATTCAAAACACTGATGACTTCAGTTGACTTAAGGTATTATAATGTTTCAAAAAATCAGAACGATTCATATATGAAATCCCAACTATTATACGAAAGGAATCACTAAGCTTATCCCATTGTTTCTGCACTCTGGTATCAATTATATTCAAAGTATCAAATGAGTAATTTAAGTGCATTGCACAATAAAATTTCATAGACGATGTGGTTGTATCTCAATAATTCTAAAATAAATTCAACGTGGAACTTCGACATGACTGGAAGACAACTTCTAGAGACACATGTTGAAACGTGTCAAAAATCCGCAGCGATTATGTTGGAACAACAAGCTGTACCACTATACAGTAAAATGAACTTGAATAAGAGACCAGTTTACTTTGGAAAAGATATAATCAGTGAAAATCTAAGTGTATACAAATTTCGGGGATATTTTCCAGTCAGGATTTTACTCAAATCAAAATATTTGTTTGAAATAGGTATTGTGCAATGTTGGGAGAATTATTTTAGGTGGTCTCTTATCTTAAAAACGAGAGCTCATGCAACTAAAATTCTGCGAGACAAAAATTGGAATATTAGTTTATCATGGGATGAACATGGAGACTGAGTTAGTATTTACACACTGTGTTTTGGTATGTTCTTATGTTTATTAGTAGCAATATTAACTTTCATACTTTTGGAAATTAATATTATTGAATTGATAGTTATAGTTGTTACTAAACAATTGTTTATGAAGAAGTTTAAGATCTTGGGTTAAAAATTATGGTTTTCTAGATGATAGCAGTTTGCCAGCTGCCACGAGTACCAAAAAAAAAGTTCGAATGTATTTAAAATATCATCCGTCAGTTATTTTTTAAATGATGGATGCTTAATTTACTGCTTTTAAATGATCAATGCATTATTTTAAGCATAAATGCAAGTCAATATTGTAAAAGTTGAAATGCTTTCATTAGTCTTAAAAACCCCTTGATATGTTTACATATACATCTCACAACATTATTGTTCACACGATCTTCAAATTGTAACCCGGTTATGTAATGATAATTTGATGCACCTGCCTGTTTTGTAGGGTATTGAAGTTTCCGTATATTTGTTAAATATTTTCGATGCCATGCTAAAACAATGAATTAAATTTTAAAAACTAATCTTTAGCTAAGTTTGTAATTACTTATCATAACTTATATCTTCTTGTTCTGATTTATTTTAAGTTAGAACCATCCAGTACACATTTTGAAGAATATTTTAAATAGCTTTTGCATATTTGATGCTTTTAGATGACCAGATAAATTGTCAATTAAGCCTATACGTTATGTGGAGCAGTTTAAATAAATTAAAGTAAAACCACACAAACATTTTACCTTTATATAGAGGATTTAAGAATAATAACTTAGAACAGTGTATGCAAAGAAACGTTCTTATACAAAGCACATATTATTTCCGTTTTTATACAATGTTATCTTCTTCCTTCCAGCACACGCGCGCGTGAACTATGGCATAACAAGATATTAATAACGACACGTGCGTTACGACACGTAAAATTTTAGAATAGTAGTTCAAAGCAAATAGATCGATATCATTTTTAATGAAAACACTTCATAACATCCTGTTATGCTTTAGATCACGTGTCAGCTTGAACATTATAGGGTTCTGCTAAAACCAGGCAGGAGACAGTTTATAAAACCAGAAGTAAGATACGTGTCATGCGAAAGAAAGTTGCTTTGTACTCACCGTGCCATATTTTTCATCTGGAATAATCTGCATAAATTGAAAATATATATGGTTTTCTGAAGTAAATTAGCTTTTCCAGATAAACAGACAGATTATTAAATTTTATTTATTTATTCATAGTAAAACTCGGTTACAAGTGTTGCTTCATTGTTCGCTCTCTGATCCTCGCATTTTTAAGAAGTAGAGTTCGATGGCATATCAAGCAATAATTACGTCTTGGGTACGTTTTCGGGAAATGATTCTTTTTCGTAACTTTTACTCACATGAGTTATTAGAGAAATCAAAAAATTATTACCCAGCCAACTTCAAACAAAACATTGTAATATTTGTACAATGTATTTGTTGATATATACGACTTACTGCCCCACATGTTTGAAAACAATAATCCGAAAAAAAGTAGAAAATATCATTTAAACATGAGTGTGAATATACGAAAAATAACAGTGTTTTATTAAATCAAGCTTACTTAAATCTTAACCACGCTGGGTGCGACGTTATTCAATAATTAATGATCCATGGTTTAATCCATCTTTAATATGTACGTAAGAATAAAAAGTAATTAAATATCAAGACACCTGGATTGATATTCGTGTTTTGGCTCTCATACGCTTTCAGACAATGTGGAAATGAGCTCCATCAGAACCATTTTCCAGTCTGCTAAAATAATATTTAAATTTTACCAAACACTGTAGTTTATGAAAAAGGATCGATAACATTAAAATTTAATTAAACTTTTTTATATAAAGCACGCCAATCTATAAAAATGCATTTATCTACAAATACTGTTTCGTGCAACCGTTTTTATTACATGGAACTATCGGTACTGCTTTGCGTGATTCATTTTATTACTTTAATTCATTTAACCATTTCTCAGTCAAGTGTCGATAACAGTGAAACTGTTACATGGGCGTATCGCACTAACACCATATTACTAGATTCAGTACCTTCTTTGGATCAACTGCCAGAGCGCTATAAAGGTTACATGGAAAAAGACAATTATAACGCTGTAAAAGTTTATCTCGACGAACGAAAACCTTCACCAAATATAAGAAAAACTGTGAAAAATTTGAATACTGCTCTCAAACATTTTATTAAGGACAATTGCCTTATAGTAGTGAATAATTTTGAAGGGAGTGATATTCATTCAACAAGTGAATTTCCAGTGATTTTCAGACGCTTTGATTTGGCTCTGCACCGTGTCGAATATAAATTGGGACAGACTTCTCCAATAAGAAACTTTACAAAAATTTTATGGATTTCAAATGCAGTAGTACCAAAACTTAATGGAAGTACATCAATTTATTATCATTTAGAGAATGAATATTGTTCTGTTTCGAAATACTTTGTATCAATCCATCCTCTGACAATGACAAGTGGCTACTGTGTTGGCTTGGATTTTGCCAGTTTTTCCCTTGCATCAAAACTTTGGCAATGCGAAGTTCTGGTGGATTTGTTCATGCCAGATAATATTTTACAACTTGGAAAATACACACAAATATTTTCTACAATTGGAAAATATAGACTTAAGTATATACCAAGTTTAAGGCCAAAAATACATATTTTGGTGGGTTTTAAAACAAGTGTACAAGAATACGATTTGATTTCGTTAGCTGCTTGGACCTTGAAACAAAACGAAAGGTTCGACGAAGATTCTTCTCGGCATAGGATCGTCAATGATTTGCAATTTACCGGTCACGTCAAGTGTGACAAGGCATTTCAACGCAGTTTGATGGCTTCCTATTGCGAAATCGTGTTGTTGCATGTCCTCTTCCCTTGCCCAGAGTGCGAATCTTTTGTCCAGGTTAAACAAATACAGTTATATAATCTATCCTTTGAATATATCACAATACTAGATCAAGATCAGAAATCAATTAGATATTTTGGAAAGTTCCGAGCTCCTATTGATGAAACATTTAAATTGGGGTACAAAATTACAAGGTTTGCAAACGAGCAACCTGAAGACATCAAGTTTCCACTTCAAAATTTGAATAAAATTGTAAAGAGATATTCCGACAAACTGCAAATTCTAGGATTTGCTTATGCTTCGTTATACACACACTTTATGGGTAATTTGAGTTCTTATGAGCCCGTTGCCCGTTTTCAAAATCCTGACCACATTTATTTCATGGATTCCTTGCGAAGGTTTTCTAATCTTCAATATTTTAGGTATAATTCGGGTCAATTTAGAATTAGCAATATTTTTGGACAGCTCCACTTTGTGAGCTGTGGATCACGCGGTGTGGAATCTTTTCCATTTCTTCAGTTTGTTGCTGTTTTTCATTGGAAAATTTGGATTCTTTTATTGATGGCTGTGACTCTGCTGTCTGTTAGCATTATGCAGCTCTATAACGGTAAAATGAGGCACATTTCCATGCTTACTAGTTATTTAGGCGTAATTAAGGTTTTAATGGAGCAAAAAGATCCATTTCCTAAGAAACTAGACAAAGTGTACCGACTAAAGTTTCCAATAGGTGGATTACTTTTGGTGGGTTTAGTAATTAGCAATGCCTTCAAAAGTGAAAATGTTTATAAAATTGTAAAGCCAAGGCAACAGATTTCATATTATAGCATTGACGAGCTTATTAAAGATAATATTACTTTGTATACAAGACTTAATAATTTTATCTATATGTTTCCTTTTACTAAATTTAATAGTTCTTCTATGATTTCGAAAAATTATGTTAGCGTAAGAAAGACTAATAGCATTTGGGTGTTCGGCTCCTCGGAATTACATAAAGCGGACAACGTAAACCGCAATTTGGCGCCAGAGTTGGAAAAAGTAAAAAACTATGCTCAAATGCAACCTGAGATTATCAAAACATTGCTCGAACCAATTGGCTATTTAGACGACTTTGTAAAAGTTGGTTATATTAGTGACAAACAAAGTGGTGACCTGATCAAAAATGGTCACACGCTGCGAAATCGTATCGTAAATACACAAAACGACTTGGTTTACAACTATGTATTAAATTGCAACAAGACAGCTCGGATTTTGCCAAACTATTTGGCTCAAATTATACACCGATTGCTTAAAAAATCTGGCAAACATTCGGATATCAGTGCTACAGCCTACACAGAACCAGTCGTTTATTTCCAATATCATGACATGTATTTACCGTCCTCCATAATCAAGAGAATTTCTATGACTACAACAAGCGGTTTGTTTGAGTGGTGGCCGAAATTCATTAATCGATCGGATATTAAAGTTGGCAGTAACAACGGACCGCCTATTGCACCAAATATGTCAGGGAATATTCTTGTGATATTTGTTTGTCTTGTTGGTGGTTTATCTGCTGCAATGTTATGTATGATTTTGGAGAATACGAAAAATATTTGTAGGTATTGTGGGGAAGCGTGTAAGTTTTGCACACTCAAAATTCAAAACGTCGTACGTAAATTTACAATGTCAGGCTTAGAGTAAGGTTAAATTATATGTAGGTAGATGTTGGAAAATGCTAAATTATTCGTAAAACGGACACCTGCAAGATCCAATATTAAGTTCTTCTTCTTTCTTACCACAGTATTAAGTTACAAAACTTAACAACTTGTTTAACTTCAACAACTTTTAAAATATTTACAATTTATGATGCATAAAGATATTTATGGATCCGCTGCTTTAAAATTTTGCGCAAAAATTTATC